>VZUI01083290.1:0-17295 GCA_013401135.1 Cettia cetti
GCGGAGCGCTGGCCCTGCGCCCCTCGCAGCCGCTCTGCCTGGCGGCTGCCGCCACAACTCCGCTGGGCCGACCCAGGCCTCGTCCCGCCGGAGCGGGGCCGGGGCTGCGCCCCGGCTGCCCCCGAGCGCCCCGGGCCGCGGCGGCGGACGGGACGGGACGGCGGTCGCTGGCGCTCTGCTCCCGAGAGGGAGCCGAGGTCGCACGGGCGGCGTGTCCGGGAGCTGTGACAGAAACGGGGAGGAGGGGTCAACATTCGGGATGTTTGTTCAGTAGAAACTACAATTACCGAAGAGGCCCCCGAGGAGCGTTGCGGTCGGGGTGCGCACGCCCGCAGGGATGCGCGGGCGCGGCTCAGCCCCGGGAGCGGGCACGGCCGGAGCGTCCCGGGAGCCGCAGCAGCGCCGGCCCCGCAGGTGTCCGGCCGGGGGAAGGGCCGCTCCCTGCCCCTCTGGCTGCTGCTCTCTGGGGCTGTACTCGGGGCGAGGGGCTTCGGGCTCAGCCGCTCTGCTTTGTCGCGTTTCTGTCAGGCGCTCGCAGCAGTGCCCCTTTGTAGTGGCCGGTTCTAGCAAATGCACAGCCTTGTGCCCGCGCTCAGAACACCACAGTCAGGGGATCAGCGTTGATAGGCACTGAAATGAAATAAACCGAGAAACAAACAGGTCTGAACTGTCACAGCTGCCTTTTCAGAAGACTGAAGCGTCCCATATGTAAAGAAGGAGAAAGATAATGGGTACTGGAATGAACCTGTTGTAAATAGTGCTGAGGAATCACAGTGTTAATATGCTGTTGTTTTATCTGGTGAAGTTATAGTATAAATTGATTTTTTAAGAAATAGAATGAAGAATGTAAACAGCTTTATAACTGCCCTTCCAAAAAGAAGTTCTTTTTGAAAGGAGTTTACAGGTAACCCGCTTATTGCTTTGCTGAGATCTTATGGCCTCCATTTAACAACAATAGCCTGTCATTTCATGTGATATACGATTACACTGATCTGTCTTCTATCATGATGCTTTCTGAGTTCATGTGGTGATTTAACACAGAGTACAGTAACTGCTGTCTCATGAAGCAGTGGTGATCTCTTTTAACTCCTGAAACTTAAATGTAGTCCTTCCTCTGTATGTGAATTTGTTGTCTGGAGCTTAATTATGACATGTTGAAAGAAGTTTAATGTACCTGTTGAAATAGCTTTTTTTTTTCACCCCTCTGTCCCTTTAGAAACTTCCAGAAAGTACTGCTGAGATTTGTGTTGATTTCAGCAGAAGTTTGTGATTATCTAATCAACACCACAGGAGGAAATGTGAACTATCAATTACTCTGATATGCAAAAAGTGAAAGTGGCAGTAGATGTGTCCTCACTCCGGTTAATATTTTTGTGCAGTCTGGTTATTTCAATATAATGCTGCTCTTTTACTCTGCTGGACAGTATATTTCTATGTGTCAGTCAAGTCAGTGGAAGAAACATCATCAAAAATACGGTTTAGAAAGAATCTCTCCTACTGTTATGTAAAATCCATCTGCCTTCCTGGTACCTGAGTAAGGAGAATCCCCTCTCCCTGGCAGGAAGTGGCCCCCACCCCCTTCCTGCTGTGTTGAGAAAAGATAGCTAGCAACATTTTCCAAGAGACTACTTGTATACAAAACTACTCACAGTAAAAAAAATCAGCAGCAGCAGCAACCTCCAGGCCTGAAAACACACATGATATTTTGATTTTAGTGTATTATCTTCCTTAGAAGAGGTTATATTCATATTGTTCTAACGTATCTGCTTTAACTATTCCAGCATCTCAGCTCTTCCTCATCTGGATTTCTTAGCAATTACTGATCAACTGGGTGATCTTTCTGATGGACTGCACATTGTCAGTGCTTCTGTACTTTTGGGATTTTAAACCAACAGCAGCAGAATGACTTAGGCTTAAAACTCCTCTCTGTGCCACCTCTGCATTAAGCTTGAAAAGAAAAAATCCCCAGAGAGAATTTTACATATGACTTTTGACATGTCCCTGATGCCTTGGGAAGGCTGACCTGGAACAGAGACTGAACAGAGCTAAAGTAGATATTTATTGAAGGGCCTTTAAGGGTGTACCTTGGGCAGGACAAGAGCCTGACCAGGGCTTACCAAAATGAATATGGTAAAGCTGTGCTTAATAAAAATGAGTACCATCATTTTCTGCAGCATGAAGTTTAGCTACACTAGACATAAAGTGTGTGAGTCCATAGAAATTAGTTTATCTTTTATGTGACATTGGAGTGAGCAAATTGACCTTTGTCGCATGCAGGTAGTTGAATGACTATTGCCATTCATTCGTGTAGGTTTCTTCTACCAGGGTTCAGCTGTTGTGACTAGTAATTTGGTATGTGTCTAAGCTGGAGACTATGGATTCCAAACATGAATGTTATCCACTGTGTTCATTTTTGCAGGACCTGGCAAAATCAAGTCCATTTAATATCTTGTCCTTTTCATTTTTAGCAAGTAACAGAGCTATCCCTGTCACTCACCCTGTATATATTTAACACACAAGCACAAATCTTCAGTCTCTTCTGCTTGAGAAAGCCCATTTCCAACTATAAAACTGGAATAACTGGACTGATCTGGCCCTTTTGAAAGTTGGCATGTCTAAATTGTCTCCAGTTCGTGACTTCTGATGCACTAGAGCAACAAAACCACAAGAGGCCCTGAAAGCACTGGAAATGCCAGACTCTGACAGGGGCTTTCACAGGAAGCACACTTGCCTTCAGATACACCCAAGGCAGCCACACTTCTGCGGTTTTTTGGCTGCATCTGCGCCTGACCTTAAACAGAGCAAAACAGGGTTGTTGGACAAAAAATCATATTGATCCTGCATCTCTGTCCTTTTCCAGTATGTGGTGCTCTGACCCAGTTTTAAGTTGGGTATATCCTTGTGTTGGTTCTGCTTAATTGTGAAAAATTAAAACGAGATCCTTTCTTTCCGTCCCCTCTCTTCTGGGTCTCAGAGTAAACGTCAGCACAGAGTTTCTCTGCTCAAGATTCTTAGTCCTGATGTTGCAGCTGATGCTGTGGCCCCAAGAGCTCTGCTTCTGCTCGTGCACAGGATGCTGCAGCTGGCTGCCTCTCTCTCCCCTTCCTTCCTGTACTAACCCATGAGTGTCTACACCTGGTCAGTGTGGATTTCTAACCCTTGCACTTCTGCTTCCTGAAGAAGGCCAGAACCCCTCCCTGTTTTGCTTTGGAACAGCTGAACTGTGAAGCCTGTGGTCTGGGATGAGAAGGTTCTACTTGTCAGAGCCATCACTGAATAAAAGCTGTGGTGCTTTTTGCTTTGCTTAACCCAGGAGTCCTTTCTGCCTCTGTTTGAAGTCTCCTGCTTGCCACTGCAGTGATACATGCAGCTTCAAATCCAAAGGCACAGTCTCAGGACAGAGAACAGTTTGGGAATAGTATAATTTTAAGGTGTTCTTTTATCTCCCATGTCTCATTCACTGCCATGTGTTCCCATGTGGAACATAAAAACACATTTATGCAAAACTCCATTTTAGGAGTATTTGTATTCTGGAGCCAATGCATGTTATTCAAACTAAAACTTACCAGTGTTTGGATTTGTTTAAGAAGGAAAAACAGCTTTTCAGCTGGATAAGGTTCTCAACATCTTTCAAGGTGTGCAATCCAAGCTGATCTGAACTAAACTAATATAGTCCTGCCTTTACTTCCACCTGAATTTCTTGCCCCTCTCTTTCATCTAATTATATATGGAGCCCTTTCTGCTGGTTAAAAAATTTCTCCGCAGAAAAAAGCATCGTGTGGTGTTGAAGGGGGACTTAATGTCAGTTTTGTGGTGGCTTAGCTTTCCAAATCAGATCATTGTTTGATGTGGGGGAACTTGCTGGAACGTAGAAAAGTTTTTGCAAGATTGGGTCCTCTCTGGAGAAGCTTAGTTTAGCAGTGTCCCATCTTTTGTTTGTTTTCCCCAAGCTCCTTAATTAAACAGCATAACATACTTTGCAGTGCTGCCCTTGGTCTTGATATTGTAGGGATGAGATAAAATGAGTTATTTTGTCATTTGTATTTGCAAACTTCACCATTTTGAGACCTTGTCTAATTTGCAAGCACAAAGAAAATGCCCTATTTCTGTGATACTCAGTTCAGCTTATTTGCTTGTCTTTACACGATATTAGGTGATCAGAATTAAACTGCTTGGCAAAGGCAGAATCCACAACTGATCCTCTTGTATGTGTGTGAATTTCAGTCTGTTCATTCTCTGTGGTTTATCTTTAAATTTTACCACTTCTTTGGAGGTGTGATCCTTCTCAGTCCCATTCCCCACCTGCCAAATGCTCAGTGGATGCATTAATGTGCCCTTAGTCCCAAACAGAATAATGTAATTTCTTAGTGGAACTAATTGTATTACTGTGTTGTCCATGTCAGGCCAGAGCAAGCACCAGTCTGCCTGAAAAGGCCTGGCAAACTTCACAGGAAAGGATTTCAGTGAGAAGTTCTTTCTTTTCTGCTATAGGTGATGCAGGTCAGATGTTGTTACTGAAGGAAAGTGCCTGATTTTTTGCCTTTTTTTGGTCTCATTTAATCTCAAGGAAGATGCAACCTTCTTTTTTTTTCATGGGATGGGGATGATGGAGAAGATAAAGCAGAGAATGGGAAGAGTTCCAGTTCATTTGGTGCTTGAGTAGTGTAAATGGTGTCACTTTTAATGCACTCAGAGCAGGCTGTTGTGCTAACATGCTTTTATATCATCGTTATGACTGACTCCTGTCCATGGTAAACTAGTCATTTATATGCCCAAAGCAAGTGGCAGATGCTATACCTTTTTTTCTTCCTCCACCTAAAACTGTATTATTATTCTGGCTTATTTTAATGTAGGTAATGAAGACATGAACAGCACTAAAGACATGAACAGTACTGCTCCGATTCCAGGCAATAGGTTGCCAGGTAAATCTTTGGCATTTCTGTTGCTGTTCCTCAAGAACATCAAGGAAAGCAATATGTATTATTGTGTGCCTTAAACTGTCTTGTAATAATTTGCCCTCTATTTTATTTTATTTTATTGAATTGTGTGCAGCTGTAGGACAGAAAGGAGGTACTCTGATTTTCACATCTATTCTGGGACAACTAAAGATATTTAGGGGAACAGTAAAACACAATTTAATTCTAATATCCTTGGGTACCCCAGAGCAACAGAGAGAGGAGAAATCAAATGGGAAAATATTGTGTACAGAACTAGAAACACCAGGCAACATCAATTTACAGTTAAAAGGAGAACCAAGCAGTCTGCTAGATTACCATTCAGTGATCTTCCGATAAAGGCAAAGTATTTTTTCATTTGAGTAATTTTTGTCCTGTACTACTTCAGTCATCTCATTTGCTGTTGGCCAACAATACTCTGCTCATTAACTCACTCTGTCTTGTGTTAATTGCAATACTGACTCACACCCAAATTCCAGGCAGTAGATGTGGCTTCTTTTTACCTGTATGAACATGCAGAACATCCACATCCAGAGCTGTCTCAGGGTTGCAGAAGTAAGCACTTAGAACCTGGGGAAAACTCAAAAGATGCATTCTGGTTACAGTATTGGGCCTGTGTGGAAAAGATTTAACCCCAGGCACATCATGGCTTATGCTGGGAAAAAATCAACATATGCAAGAAAGAATGTGTTTGTAATTGTACAATCATAGACCCTTTCTCAAAGGCAGTGAAATCTGCAACTTAATGTCCCAGTTATGTCAGTATAAGGGTTGAGTGTGCAGTACACAGTGGGGGGGGGGGGGCTACTTGGCTATGATTATATCAAAGAAAAAGCAAAGTAATTCCTCCCCCACCTCCCCTGTCACTTTTTGGTATGAAGATGTAAATTTGGTGCATTTGTTCTTAACCTGACCTTTCTCATAACATGTATGCAATTGCAAAGAGTTTTAGACTAGACTTTTCCAATGCCAAGAACAGCATTCATTCAAAGGAACAGATCCATTCAAAGGAAATAGGTATAGGTCTGCTTCTTGATTGCAGTAGCTCTGTTGCTTTCCTCTTAATATCTGAGGTTATATGCTTTGTTTTTCAGCCATGCTGGAAAGCAGCAGAGTTGCTACAAGGCACATAACCCTGCCAGTGTGGGAGGGTGCTGTTGTAAAGGATTACTTACTTCAAAAAAAGAATGATCATAGAATGGGCATTCACAACAGTGCAGAATGAAGGGAGGAGGGTATGGGCAGTGACACTCCCAGGAACAGCCCAGTAGATCTTTGCCTGGAGTAAGGGGCACTTCATCTGTGAGAAGCAGAGAAGAGGGATGCAGCAGTGAGGACAGAAGTGAGTGGGAGACTGCCTGAAAAACAAAGAAGTAGGAAGGAGGACCACGAGGAGGGAAGAGGGACAAGAAAAAGAGAACTGGAAAAGGAGAAGTGAAACAAAGGAGAGAAGGCAAAACCACTAAGACTGGGTTGCATTTTATGTCTGGACACAGGTACATTCTTAGGACTCTTTTTGTGTAGAGAATGTAAGTATACAGTAAGATGTGTCTCAGAGTATCTGTCTGCCCCTACTTGACTACAGTATATTCCCAGTATCATCCCAGTTTGCAACAGAGATGCAGCAAAATGAAAGAAAAGATCAAGGGACAGAAAATGGAACTGAAATAGAGGAATGAAAATACAAAACTGCCCTTCCCCCTGCCCCTGCAATGCATAAGTAGGTTAAGAAAGTTAGTGATAATATGGCTATTTTACAGCAAATGGAATAAAACATGACGTAGAAGTGGAAGACAACAAGCAGAGGATGTGTCAAGAGTCAGATGCAGACCATTTGGGCACTGCCCTGCATACAGTGTTTACTAAGTTCTTGCTGCACAGAGATCTGGAAGTGTTTTGCAGAGGGATAAAAACCATCTGCTTTGGGATGGGCTACTCTCTGCTGTATTCCCAGCTGTAGTCTCCAGGCACTGACACCTTGAGGACAGTATTGTGTTGTGGGTACCTTAATTATAGTATGTTAAAATTAAAATAAATAATAATGATTTTCTTGTTTCTTTTTTTTTTCTGGAAGACAATAGCAGTTCATCCATTGTCCCTACATCATCCACACAATCTACATCAACATCTGCAGGAGGTATGTATCTGTTCATTACTATGAACCTAGAAGTTAGTTCCAAACCTAACCCTGATCATACCAAATTCTAAAGAACAGGCCATCAAAAGTGAGTATTTGAGACAGGTGTTGCCATTTTAAGGCTGGGAAGCAACATATAAAACAATGCTGAAAAGAAGCTATATTGTTTTTCAAATTCAGGTACCATAATTCATCAGTAATTACATTTCTGATGCCATTTAAACACAGGAATCAAAATTTAACTTTGAGGAAGAATTGCAAGAAATTGGTTTTTTTAATGTTTACTCTTCATCTTTAAGCAAACTTATTCCCTTTTCATGAAGTAAAGATGAATATGTTGTTACGCAAACAGTGCCTATCTGTTTAATGTTATTTCACAATAAACAGATTTAGGGTATAATAATATCCTGGGAACTTCAAGAGTAGGACTCCATTTCCTTTTACATAAGACTTACAGAATCACAGGATCATCGAGGTTGGAGGAGAACTTCATCTACTGTCCAGCCATCAGTGTAGCACCACCATAATCACCCCTAAACCATATCCCCACGTGCCACACCCAGGCTTCTCTTGGGTGTGTCTGGAGATGGTGACTCCGCCACCTCCCTGGGCTACTTATTCCAATGCTTAACCACTCTTTCAGTGAAACATTTTTTCCTAATATCCCCTGGCACAACTTGAAGCCATTTCCTCTTGTCCTTTCATTTGACTCATGGCAGAAGAGGCTGACCCTCACCTCACTATAGCCTTAGAGAGCTCATAGCACAAAATGGTGCCATTTAAGCCAGTATCAATCAAGTGGAACAATTTGTCACGGGTGTATTTTCATCGTTTTAGCACTACCATATTTTTGTCACAACCTGGCAAAGCAACTGTAAGTAAGTACCAAAGTTTAAAAAGGGAGTTAAAACACTTGTCTTCTGGAAGAACTTGCACAGGCAGATTTCACTGCATTAGTAAGGACTGGGTAAGAGTTAATGTCATGCAGTTGTTCAGGCTGTGATGCACAGATAGAATATTACATCTGAGAGAAGCTAGTTCTAGAAACTGGATCCCCTTTGTGCTAAGAGCCATGTGAAAGCAGGGAAGAAATGCTGTCTCTACTTAAGATGCTTTTTGTATTTGTGGAGTTTTATGCTGATCATGAAGTCCCACCTATGTAATTTCATTTCCAGTACAACTCCTGTGTTCTGTCTCTGTAATCTCCAGATAAGCTCTGAGATACCACACTCACAAGTTGCTTGTTTTTTTTCATATAAGTATAAAATACTTGCTGGAAGAGAAAAAAAAAAACCACCTTTGCACAGACCTTCCTTTTGATGGCAAGGAAGTGGTGTAGTGTTTCCATTGCCTGCAGCGTGGCAGTTCAAACATGTCAAACTTGGAAAGTCCAGAGATTTCTGTAATCTCCTTGCAGCCTTATGGCCATCCCCTAAGTGTGTGAAGCCGCAGTGTTTCACCCACCCTGTGCTCCCTCTGACTTCTGCTCCAGCCCGTGCAGATTTCTTGGAGAGGTCTGAGCTTCACTAATTTTGGATAATAACAGTAAAAAGAGGCCTGAGCCCTTTACTGTTTGGCATAAGAAAAACCTAACAGATAGCTGTGACTTGCTTTGCAAGGTTTGGCAATTCCCATCCTTTGTTTTTGGGGTTTTTTTAAATTAGAAATGTCATAGGTTTTAATACAGTGTTCATGTATTTTGATTATCTGTCTCAGACTCTTCAGAATAAAGACTAGTGGATATATGTACTTAATTTTGCTTAGTCTCTGCCATTATTTTTTGGGGGGACAGGGAGGAAGGAAGCTCTTCATTAGGGAAGCAAAAGTCTGTTTCATTCAATCATTTTCCGTGCAAGAGAAGGTATTTCTTTTAGGAAGGGCATTCCATAATAATCATTTAAATTTTGTGCTCATTCTTGTTAACATTAAGGGAGTAGCAGCATATGCTGCTAAGGATTCTTATTTATATGCTATATATATTTTTTTTTTATGATTATAGCATAGCTATTTAGTGCTTAAACACAGGTAGCAAACTATGTAAAATACTTGTCTCTTCTAAAAACAAAGCATCATAAACCTGAACTATATTACTGGCATGTATCCATTTTAAATAATAAAAATTAATTCAGGCAGTCAGGATTTGTTTAGTGTAGAGTTCAATGAAGCCCAGCTGGTCTTTTGAGGGGAAAGTGATTAGGGAAATAAAAGATAAAAGGACAGATGTTGCTAGCAAATATTCTTTCATCTTCACTCTGTTTGTAAAATAAGACAGCAAAGATTTTTCAAAGATGGAGAAGAACATATTCGTATCTGATTGATGTCTGCTTTCCAAATTCTCCAGCTGCTTCAGATAGCCTCCCAATGATGTTTTGAAATGACTGATGATACATCATGAAAGATAGGTCTAGAGATTAGGCAGATTTTACTGTTAAAGTGACATCAGCAAAGGCTGTAATCTTGATTAAGTAAAGAGAAAAGGATTGCTACTAGAAAAGGGAGGGGAGAAAAGTAATGTGCAAATGTGCTGAAATTCCTCATGGATGTTTTGACTTTTTTGTCATGACTCAGGTTTTCTGTAGGGTAATTTAATACTCATGGAATGAGTACCAACTTTGTGTAACATCATTTTATAATGTTAGACATCTAATAGATAGCCATTGTATTGCTCAGAAACAGAAGGCTCTTTGACACTCAGAAATCTCGGCTCAAAAACAATCCACAGAAAACTGCTTGTCACTTACATCCAGATTTGTCCTTCTTTGGTATCACTTATGTTAGGAATGTACTCACCAGGTGTGGTTTCATGTCATGTAACTGTAGATGGTTTCCAGGTAGACATTTCCTTACTTCCTACAATGAGGAGCCATTTGATATTTATGGATCATTGTGCCTTTGGGGAGTTTTACCTGTCAGTATTAAAATGTGCCCTGAATTTTATCTGATGTATTTTACTCATGCTTCATAGAGGAACTGAATTGTAACAAGGTAAGCAAATGAATATAGTGTCCAATTGTTCCACCTCAATGAATGCTCATTTCAAAGAATTTTCTGGGTTTATGACACAATGCAGTTATAACATTAAAGAACAGGAAAAACAAATAGCATTTGCAAAGGACTCTGTATTTTGATATTTCAGTAGTTTTAATGCTAAATGTCTCAGAAGTGTTGTGTAGGCTAGTTCCTTTCTGCATGTTTACATTGTTATATTGATGAGTTTTTTGAAGTTTTTGATGCTCATGTCAGTACTGGAAGCTGTGATACTTAAATCTTAGCAAAGACACAGTTTTGTTTGTAGTTCCTCATGTTTTATACAGCACAAATTTTATTCTACAGAAGCATTTTAAATGTATGAAAAGAAGGCAAAAACAGTATCAGGGTTACTCTGGAATTGAGATGAAACTTTCCTTTAATTATTCTAACTTTAGACAATTTCAAGAAAATATGGATATAATTAGATATTTGAAATTCCATACTGAAGAGCTTTTGAGGTGTTTAAAATGAGCCCAGCTTGTGTGAAGCTATAGAAATAATAGAGAAGTAGACAGCTGCAAAGGAGCTATTTCTCTCTAGAATTCTTTCATACATAAAAACTGTTTGCATCCTACTGTCTGCTTAGAGAAATGTTAGTTGCATAACAGACTCATGTTTCTTGTTAGTTCCTTCTTAGAAAAATAAGTAATTGTTTTACAGTTGTTCTATCTGACTGCCTTCCATGAAAGTTCTAATGATTCTGCTATAAATAGCAATTTCTATTGTTCTTGAGTTTTGTATCATGGTATTTTTATTCTGAACAGTTCAGTAGTATTTTCTGAAGAGGGAAGGGGAGGTATTAGGTAAAAGTGAAATAAAAGACACTACGTCAATGAAACTTGAGAAAAAGCATTCCAGCTTCTGTTTTAACATTGGCAAGAATAAATAAATTACTTAAGCAGCACATTTACTTTAGATGAAATTTTATCATGTTTTATCCTTACCACATAAGTACAGAATTCTCTGTGGTAAGTTTTAATATATGTGGAACCTTAGTAATGCTAGTGTTTCATTCAAAAGCAAATGAAAGCTCAAATATTACTAAATTTGGGGGGGGGGTGTTTTCATGCAAACCATGTTCTTATCAGAAAAGCTTTGTTGTCTGAAAAAGTAGGCACTTCAAATAGAAGGAAACTCTTGATCCAGATTTTTATTGCATTTTAACATATTGTAAGTTAGGCGTGATTCTATGGAATTAGGTTGTTACAAAAACAAAAAAGCTGACTCACCTAAAAGTCATCATATATTATCCAGGTTTTTTAATGGCCTTTCCTTTAAAGAGTCCTTGAGGCCCAGAAATCAGAAGTTAGCTGCTCCCAAAGGAAAGTCTGCATGCAAGCCTGGATACTGTGCAGTGGCATTTTCATTGTTACTCTGTTGTTCTATTTGGGCATGATAAATGTGGTCTTACTCAACAAGTGTACAGTTGTTTATTTTTATGAATTTTTCTGTGTGGTATCACAAAAATTTCCCAGGTGTGTCCAATAGTACTACTCACCTGACCAGTACCAGTCAGCCCAACACCACCACCACGTCTGTGATCCTGACAACTCAGCCCACCAAAACCAGCCAGACAGCAGCACCCACCACAGCTTCACCACTCACATCGCCACAAGCCAATATTACAGTGGTGACTACTTCTAAGACTTCCTCCACTTCTGTCACAGGTGAGTTTGCAGTTCAGGAAGCTCCTAAAGGCTTGAATGCATGTTCACAGGGGTTGTAGAACAGTTAGTTTTACAGCAGTGTAAAAAAAAAATTAAAAAGAAGGTATTTGTATGCTGAAAAACAAGACTAAAGTGGGAATTTGTTACTAAGCAGGATGCAATAATGTTGCTCTGGGCGCTCCACTTACTTAGGACTCAGGTAACCTGAGAGACCTGACAGATTTAGGGGAAAGAAAAAAAAAACTGCAAGTGGTCTTACCCAGCAGCCACCAGCAAGGAGATCAGCAATGTAAAGGAGAAAGACTTGATTTTGAGTATTTTGAATACAATTTCTGTGTTTGTTCAGCTCTTCTTTCTGCAGTTTATTTGAACTAATTTCTAATACTTTCTGATCATTTTTCACAGCTGACCTGTATCTCAAAATATGTCTACTGACTTGGTAAAAAGACAGTTCTGTTAGCAATGTAATGAATGTTACCTTAACAGAGAACAGAGTATGACTGTCCATGAGTCACCCCTTAGGTAAAAGTTGTCAAATACAGTTTAACTGTACCCAGTAATACAAAAACAGTGAGTGCAGAATTCGGTATTTCCTTGCACTTGGTTGTGTTCCCATCACTTCATGCTTGTACTTCAGGAGTGCTCACATATCACTGAAGCATCATTGGGTAGGTGAAGGTGTCCCCAGAAGAACTTGATCATGTAACACTCTGTATGAAGCAGGTACAAATAGAACTGGGCACAGACTGGGTCTTCAGGTGGGAGTTTGCAGCAGATGTAACCAGTTCTAGCAGCAAAACTGCTGTGGCTTGTCTGAGGTCATGTTGTCTGTGTCAATGTTTGTGTCGGGCTGCAGAGCTGATTGCACCTGGGGCTGTGAGGGTACGATTCCATGAGACAAGGTAAAGCAATCCCAACAGCTCATTGCCACCAAGTGTTCTGCTCCCACCGTGTAACTGCGCTGACGGCCTGGGTGGCTGTGGGACCCCTCTTGCAGGGTCACTCACTATGCTCACCTGACTAAAAGCAACTTCTATGCTTGGGTTCATCTCAGGCCAGCTTAGTGAGTTAAATTGGCTCACAGAGGGCTTGAAAAACACTAGAACTGGTCTAAGGAAGGCAGGAGCTCCATGAACAGAAGGAGGAAAAAGCAGGGGAGAGAAAAGGCGGGGGGAAAAGGGAGGTGGAGACAGGGAGTAGTTGGTCTTTCAGAGATAGCAAGCAGTTGGATCCACTGTGCCCATCTCACCAGAAAATGGCACTTAAAACCAGAGCCCTAGGTTTCAGTGTGCTTGGCTTGTATCTTGTCAGTTGATCTTGGTTAAATTTGTCTAATTGTGTTTTATGTGATAAATCAGTGGTGAGGGCAGGATGTAGAGTAGTCCCTCAAAACACAATTTTGCAAGCTCTGTAAAATGTGCCTTTTGTTTTCTTCTTTTCAGCCACATCAAAATCAGAGGCTGTCATTGTCAAAACCTCCAGATTTGATGTGGGCAGTTTTGTAGGTGGCATTGTGCTGACTCTTGGAGTCCTAGTCATTCTCTACATTGGATGCAAAACTTACCACTCTAGAAGAGGCATTCAGTACAGGACCATGTAAGTTCCCAAGGGGTTGTCCCTTGGCCATTTATTACTTCCTTGAGGGGGAAGAGGAAAACCAAATGGGCAGAGTGAATTCTGATACATTGGTTGAATGTACTTCATATCATTAAGAGATTTAACTCTTTTGTTTTGTCTTTCGCCACTTCTGCCATTTCTCATTAGTATTATGCCTCTCTTCTGTGCATTTTTTCCTCTGATCTATTACATAAAATAGTTCTGTTCTTTTTAAAAGGATCCTTGTCATTTAGCTAGTCCATGAGTAGTTAACATTTCATTGAAACTTTCTGCAGTTTGCATGATTTCTTCTTTCTCCTAGACTCTGTCTATACATTCTTTGGTGTTTTCCTCCCCCTTGCCATTAATTTATAGTGAATTCTAATCAAAATTGTACCCTCTCACTTGCTATTTTATGCTCAGCTCTACTCCAGACTTCAGGACTCGCCCACATTTAGTTTAAGAACTAGGTTGCTTTTCTTTTCCTCTTCAGTGTCATCCATCTCAGTCAAGAAGCTTGTTTTAAGTGGGGTGATGTCATTAGACCTGTTGGGATTCTGGTGGTCAGGCCTGTTTTTCTCTTCATCTTGACTCCCCCTTGCTGGTCGTGGAATGAAGCCAGTCTCTGCTGCATCTTTACCCAGAGTGGTGTTTGTGAATGGGTATTGTAAAATTCACATCAACAGTATCTTCAAAACAAAGGGAACCTGCTGCTGAGCTTGTACAGTGGCTTTGATTAACTGTTACTACTGGTTATGGGTAAGACAGATAGGATAAACAGGTCTGAGCAACAGCTGATGTAAGATTACATGAATAATTTCTGGAAGACAAAGTGTTAATGAGGCCAGTGAAGCAAAAAAAAAAAACCCAAAACTGTTCAGCTAACTTCAGGCTTGGCTCAGAGAGGACTTTAAATCCCATATTAATGTTACTCCTTACTCCTTCCTAGCAAGGCATCCTCTGCTCACAAAATAACCTTCTCAGCAGCATGTGGGTGGCTCTTTCTCATGTTGACTGTTGCTTGTAGTGCAGAACATTAATTACTGTGTTTCTGTTACAGTGATGAACATGATGCCATCATTTAAAGAAGACTTGAGAGAAGACAGGGTTGGAAACCTACCTTGTCACAGCTCTTAGAACTTCTGAAAGAGTTTCTTTCATAAAGATGATCACAGTCTCTAAACCTGTCTTGGGTGTTATCCTGCAGAATGTTGAGAAGCTTTTTAAACATTCTGGTTTTTTACACTGTCTCTTTTAAGAGGAACTCAGCACTTTGTAGAGGCAGTATTTTCTTTTTCCAGTACTTGTATCCAGATTTAGAGGAAATCACATATTGAGTCATTTTAAGGTACACACACAGCTCTCTGAAACAGCTAATTACTAGCACAGGCAATTGCATCAATGCAATTTTAAGTAAGTTCAGGGGGTTTTTTTCTAAAATTTTGTATTAAATTGTATTTATTTTAAAGTTTGATGTGAACTTCAGTTTAGAAATTTTGGGTTTTGAACAATTCAGTTAATTTTTAATAGACTTCAAAGAAGGTGTGATTAGATAACTGTGTAGAAGGTAATAATGAGTACTCTAAATGTCAGCTAAAGATGCTTTCCTTAATAGGCTGTATAAGGAGAGTAACTGCAGGAAACATGGACAGAATGGAAGTATCCATCCATAACCCTTTTCTCTAAAAGCTGCTTTTCTTCTAGCATGTCCTAATGAAGCTTGTGCAATTGAAGATTTAATAAAAATGGAGAAAAGTAATTTTGCCATTATAAATATTAAAAAAATCTAAAATGGGCTTTTAAGCTGAAGATAGCAATCACTTGACTCTTGGTTTTTATTATTACAAACTGTCTGTGGTGTTTTAGCAGCATTTGATAATCATTCAAAGTTATATAGAGAAGGGAAAACCTCTAAGACAGCATTTTAGCGAACTATAAAGTGCATTTTTACAGCTGTTTTCAGAACTTAATCCTGCTGCACAGATGTACAGAGGTCTGGTCAAAAGCCCAGCTGAAGGCACTGGGTCATCTCTGATCACACCTTTAGCTGAAGGCTCAAATGATGCCTGTGCAGGATGGCTGGTGCTGTTCCCATGTCCCTTCTGCAGATCCACTCAGGTAAAACTGCTGACTTCAGTAGATGGGCTCCTGACTTACACTGCTGTAAGGAAAACAAGAACAAGGATCAGGAAGCACAGGCCTGCATCTCGTTAAGTCATTGAATGATTGTTCGCTCTTGCTCAGGCTTCACTTGGAGAGGGTTGGTGTGGAGGGGTTTGGCTGTCCTGGTTACTGCTGGCACCGCTCCCTCATGCTGGGCACAGGGGAGATGGTGAAAGGTGAGGAAAGTCACAGTGGGAACTGCACATGGGTCTGTTGAGGCTAGGGAACAACTCATCAGGGAAAATATAACTACTCTGGAACAGATTATTTTCTTAAGCAATAGTTTATTCTGACATGCAATGTTAAAGTGGCCATATGGGATTTTTTCCTTTTTCACATGGAATAGTAAAACTGTTTCCGAGGCACAGCCAACTCCAGCAAACCATGGCTAATGAGTTGTCTTACTTGCTACTCACCTGGAAAAAGAGGTAACAGGGCTGTTTCATTTTTTTACTGTGTTTGAGGGTCAGGGGGAGAGAGTGGTTTGAAGTAACTTTTGTGTTTTTTCTTAATTGTGTTGTTTGGAGGAATATTACTGGATTTGACTTGAAGAGTTACTGAAACAATTCTTTCATAGAACTGTTAATTCCTTACTTTGTAGAAATTAAGATAGTTAAGTGCAACTCAATTACTGGGATTGTCTCATCTCTGCTGTACAGACAAATAAAATTAAATCTTTGGAGTTACTACATTGATTTCAGTTGAATTTTTAATTTATTAGCTGGTTTTGTAATTCCCTTAGTCCTTTCCACAGTCATAACCATTTTATAAGAAGCATTCACTATATATGCTTTTAAATGCTAGAATATCAGACCTAGTTCATTTTTGCATAGTTCAATAATTTCTAATTTATTTCCTAATCTCATTACTACAGTAAAGCAAAAGTACGTGCTTAAGACTTCTGAAGTGTCAGTGCAAACATAAAACCAGACCTCCTTTGACGTGTTTGGACTCTAGACAAAGGGCAGTGCAATTGATAAATTTTACCTTACGTTTTCCAACAGGAAGTGAAACCCAGCTTTGTTACTAATTTATAAAGGGAGCTGATTCTATGGTCATTCAGCCCTTACTTAACTGAGTTTACTAATACTTCTAAAGATGATTTGTTTCTAGTCCATCCCCTCACAGAACTGTGTGTGGTTTTTTTCAGTGCTGATGGCCGAGCAATGTAGTTCCTAATTCCGTCTGCCTTAGGAGCCCCTCTGGTGACGCGTCACGGAACTGCATTTGCAGGGTCACGTTTTAAGCCCATCACCAGCATTCGATTCATTATTACAGCTCTTTCACACAACCCTTATGCATTTTACCCTTCATATTCATGGCTTTGTGCTTCATGTTAAAGTGTTTTTATTTAATACTACAGGTTGGGGGAGTCAGTTACTGACTACAAAACATGGCCAGCTTGGGTTAGCTTTCATAAACGTTACTTTTGCCCTTCAAACACATGAAGATCAACCTTATAGTCACATCTCAGGGCTGCAGTAGTCTGTCTTTATCCCACAGGTCTTTCCTTTTTACGCAGCTCTCCTTTAGCCTGTATTGCAGTACCAAATCGTAGCACTTCCAGCTTAATCAGTTTGATGGGCCTCTTCATCAAAGGCTCTGAAACAGTCTGGAAATGCTGCAGTGCTATACTTGTGTTTTTATTTTTTAAAAAAGCCCTGTTGTGGTTTGAAAGAAAACGAAGTGAGAGGCTCTAGACTAGAAAGACTATTTAATGAAAAGAAAAAGGAAAATAATAAAATAA
>VZUI01083294.1:0-14069 GCA_013401135.1 Cettia cetti
CCTGAGAGCCAGGCAGGGGGCTCTGAGAGCCGGGCAGGGGGCTCTGAGAGTGGGCAGGGGGCTCTGGGAGTGGGCAGGGGGCTCTGAGAGCCGGGCAGGGGGCTCTGAGAGCTGGGCAGGGGGCTCTGAGAGCTGGGCAGGGGGCTCTGGGAGTGGGCAGGGGGCTCTGAGAGCTGGGCAGGGGGCTCTGAGAGCCGGGCAGAGATCCTAGGCACCGGGCAGGGGTCCCAGGACACCGGGCAGGGAGCTCTGAGCACCGGGCAGGGGGCCCAGGGGAACAGGGAAGCAACCCAAGAAGCCAAGCAACCTCCCGGGGATACCGGGCAGTGGTCCCAGAGCACGGAGCAACCTGCAGAGGAAGCGGGCAGTGCCCCAAGGCACCGGGCACGAGTCCCTGAGCACCGGGGAACCAAACCGGGCCCCGCCCCGCCCCACCCCCGGGGCTTCGGGCCAGCTCCGCACCCGCCGCCTTTATCACCGCGGCCCCACACCGAACGCGCCGGCGGGATCGGCGGTATCAGCGGCCGCAGTCCCAGGCGGGGCCGGGCGAGGCACGGGGGGCCCGGCTCCCAGAGCCCCCTGCCCGCTCCCAGAGCCCCCTGCCCGCTCCCAGAGCCCCCTGCCCGCTCCCAGAGCCCCCTGCCCACTCTCAGAGGCCCCTGCCCACTCTCAGAGGCCCCTGCCCAGTGCCCAGGGCCCCCCCAGGCCCCTTCCCCCAGCAGCTCCTGGCTGTGCAGGGCTCTGAGCTCCCCCCGGGGAAGGGGCTTCACCTCCCCAGCCCTGCCGAGCCCCGCACTTCCCTCCAGCAGCTGCCAATCCCATCCTCACCCTCACCCATCCCAAGATCCCCACGTGTCCCTGAGCTCTTCCCTTTCCCTCCCCAAGGCCGGGCTCCACCATGAATTTCGAAGGGCTCAACCCCTCCCTGGCCGAGTTCGCTCCTCCCCTGCACCCCGCGCTGGAGCCGGTGCTGGACCCGCACCTGAACCCCAACCTGGTGGAGCTGGACCCCGAGGGGGTGTCCCTGGAGGGGCTCCCGGTGCCCGAGTCGGTGCACCTGATGGAGGGCATGTACAGCGAGCTGCACACGGCCGTCTCCGAGGTCGGCGTGCCCGTCTCCGTGGCACACTTCGACCTGCACGAGGAGATGCTGTGGGTTGGGAACCATGGGGTACGTGGGCAGGCTTTGGGGAGCTCTTTGGGGGGTTTGGGGAGCTCTGGGGAGGTTTCAGGTAGGTCTGGACAGGCTTTGGGGAGCTCTGGGGAGGCTTTGAGAAGTGCTTGGGAGGCTTTGGGAAACTGGAGAGGCTTTGGGGAGCTCTCTGTAGGCTTTGGGGAGCTCTTTGGGGGGTTTGGGGAGCTCTGGAGAGGCTTTGGGAAACTGGGGAGGCTTTGGGAAGTGTTTGGGAGGCTTTAGAAAGCGCTTGGGAGGCTTTGGGGAGCTCTGGGGAGGATTTGGAGAGCTCTTTGTAGGGTTTGGGGAGCTCTTTGTGGGGTTTGGGGAGCTCTGGGAGGCTTTGAGAAGTGCTTGGGAGGCTTTGTGAAACTGGAGAGGCTTTGGGGAACTCTTTGGGGGGTTTGGGGACCTCTTTGTAGGGTTTTGGGAGCTCTGGAGAGGCTTTGGGGAGCTCTTTGTGGGGTTTGGGGAGCTTTGGGAAGGGTCTGGGAGGCTTTGAGAAGTGTTTGGGCAGCTTTGGGAAGGTCTGGAGAGGCTTTGGAAACTGGAGAGGTCTTGGGGAGCTCTCTGTAGGGTTTTGGGAAGGTCTGGGGAGGCTTTGGGAAGCTCTTGGGAAGTTTTGGGATGCTCTTTGGAGGTTTTGGGGAGCTCTGGTGAGGTTTTGGGGTTTGATGGGCTGGAGTGGGGTGAGAGGGAGAGGAAAGCTCATCCAGTGATGCCTGCAGAGGTTGCCTGGAGCAGAGTTTAGCCAGAGTTAAAGGATGAAGGCAGGTATTTATTGAAAAGCCTTCAAAAGGTGCACCTTGGGCACCTCACAGAGGCTCCAGCCAGGTGGGACAGTCAAGAGTTTTTCAGACAGATGAAAGTTTGGTCTATTTGCATATCAGAGTTTAATTGTCCAATTACAGCTTCAGGTAATGCAACCACATTCCCCCAGTTTGCTCCTCCCCAATTCACTTTTTGTTTATGTATTTCAGGGCCTGAGAGAGTCAGGTGTCCTTGAGTTTCAGGCCTAGAGAGGAATTGTTTTGTTTGAATGAAATGGGAGAACAGCAGCTGACAGGCTGTGGAATTTTAGAGCTGTGCACTAAAGCAGTTACAGGATCTGAAAAATTTATAAAAGCTAAATCCTAAGGTCCCACCACCATGCCATGACCTCCCACCAGCTCCACTCAGACACTTCAAGGACTGGGAATCCTCTGGGAAATCCATTCTACCCTCAGAGGGAGGAATTTGATCCCCAAATCCCATCTAACCCCAGGCTGTGTCATTGTGAAGCCATTCCCCGTGTCCCAAATCCTTCCCCAGCTCTCTTGGAGCCCCTTTAGCCACTGGAGGGGACCCCAAGGTCTCCCTGGAGCCTCCTCTTCTCCAGGCTGAGCCACACTCATCTCATTCCATGTCCTTCCACTATCCCTGGGTGCTCCAAGACACTTCCAGGGGTAACCCCAGCTTCTCTGGGAGATCTATTCCTCACCAGGGTGAGGAATTTCATCCCTCTCTCCCAGAGGTTTAAAACCTTTCTCCCTTTATCTGTCCACGTAAATTTTCAGGGCATGAACCTCTCACTCTCACTGCTGTGGGGTTGTGTTGGGATTTTTTAATTTGTGTCTGTGGGGTTGTGTTGGCATTTTTTAATTTGTGTCTGTGGGGTTATGTTGTGATTTTTTAATTTGTGTCTGTGGGGTTGTGTTGGCATTTTTTAATTTGTGTCCGTGGGGTTGTGTTGGCATTTTTTAATTTGTGTCTGCTGCATCCAGGGAAAACTCTGAGCTGCCTTCCCTGGATTGAAGCACCCGGGAGGGAAATCCTGGATCTGCCAGAGGACGAAGCTGCTGGGCTGCGTCGCACCCACGGGGGACACAGGGTTGTGACATCCCCGTGTCCCCTCTGCCTCCAGGGCCACGCCACCTCCTTCTTCGGGCCCACGCTGGAGCGCTACTCCTCCTTCCAGGTGAACAGCAGCGACGACATCCGGCAGATCCAGAGCCTGGAGAACGGCGTCCTCTTCCTCACCAAAACCAACCTCAAGTACCTGTCCCGCGGCGGCCTCATCATCTTCGACTACCTGTGAGTGCTTCCAGCCCTTCCCTGCTCCCCTGAGGGCCGGGCAGGAGCCTGAGGGTGTCCTGCCCGTCCCCCAGCATGGATGAATCCGAGGACATGCACAGCCTGCTGCTGACGGACAACAACACCCTGCTGGTGGCCGGGCTGCAGAACCACGTCCTCGAGATGGACCTCAACACCGTCCAGGAGACGCAGAAGGTGCGGCTGGGCAGGGGGCTGCTCCCTGGAGCTTGGCTCTGGGGTTCCTCCCTGCTCTTTCCTGCTCATCCCTGCCCTTCCTCGCGGCCCTTCCTCGCGGCCCTTCCTCGCGGCCCTTCCTCGCGGCCCTTCCTCGCGGCCCTTCCTCGCGGCCCTTCCTCCCGGCCCTTCCTCCCTGCCCTTCCTCCCTGCCCTTCCTCCCTGCCCTTCCTCCCTGCCCTTCCTCCCTGCCCTTCCTCCCTGCTCTTTCCCTGCTCTTCCTCCCAGCTCCTCTCTTCTCTTCCTCCCTGCTCATCCCTGCTTTTCTCTGCTCCTCTTTGCTCTTCCCTGCCCCTCATCCCTGCTCCTCCCTCCAGTACACCGTGGAGGTGCCGGGCATCACCATCATGAGGCAATCCAACCGCTTCTTCTTCTGCGGGCACACCTCAGGCAAGGTAACACCCACACAGGGGGAGGAGACACCCCCAAATCCGGGCTCTTCCCGAGCTCCAGAGGCCAGGTTCCACGGCCAGGACGTCCCCTCTCAGGTGTCCCTGCGTGACCTGCGCACCTTCGCGGCCGAGCACGAGTTCGACGCCCACTCCGGGAGCCTGTCGGACTTTGACGTGCACGGGAACCTGCTGGTCACCTGCGGCTTCTCCAGCCGCATGAACGGCCTGGCCTGCGACCGCTTCCTCAAGGTCTACGACCTGCGCATGATGAGGGCCACCACGCCCCTGCAGGTCCACATCGACCCCTTCTTCCTCCGCTTCATCCCCACCTACACCTCCCGCCTGGCCATCATCTCCCAGACAGGTGCGGGGAGCTCCTGTGGGGATGGTCCAGGTGGCCCCGAGTTGTGTGGGTTGGGTGCTGTGGGATTCAGCTTGGAGCAGTGGAGGGTGAGGGGAGAGCTCACAGCTCCTTGGGGTAGTGACAGGAATGGCTGGAGCTGTGTTAGATGGGATTTTGGGAAAAGGCTCTTCCTCCAGAGGGTGGCTGGGTGCTGAACAGGCTCTTGGTCATGGTCCCAAGGAGCTCCAGGAGTGTTTGGGCAATGCTCTCAGGCACAGGGTGGGATTTTGGAGTGTCCTGTGCAAGGACAGGAGCTGGACTCTGACCCTTGTGAGTTCCTTTCAGCTCAGGATATTCCATGATTCGAGAAGTCAGGAAGTGTTTGGACAATGCTGTCAGGTGTTGGGATTTGGGGACTGGGGAAGTTTTGGGGTTATCCTGTGCAGAGCCAGGAGCTGGACTCTGACCCTTGCGAGTCCCTTCCCACTCAGGAGATTCCATGATTCCAGAGACCAGAGAGTGTTTGGACAGTGTTCTCAGGTGTTGGGATTTGGGCACTGGGGAAGTTTTGGGGTTATCCTTTGCATGGCCAGGAGCTGGATCTGACCCTTCCCACTCAGGCCATCCCATGGTGCTTTCCCAAGTGCTGCTCCCCCTGTCCAGCCACTTCCAGCGGCGTGACCCCTGCGCGCCACCACATCCCGATTCCCACCCGCTCCCCATTATCCCACTTTTCCCTCCCTCCAGGCCAGTGCCAGTTCTGCGAGCCCACCGGGCTGGCCAACCCCGCCGACATCTTCCACGTCAACACCGTGGGGCCGCTCATCATGACCTTCGACGTGTCAGCCAGCAAGCAGGCGCTGGCCTTCGGCGACTCCGAGGGCTGCGTCCACCTCTGGGCCGACTCCCCGGAGGTCACCTTCAACGCCTACTCCCGTGAGACCGACTTTGCCCTGCCCTGCATGGTGGACACGCTGCCACACCTGGACTGGAACCAGGACCTGGTGCCGCTGTCGCTGATCCCGGTGCCGCTGACCAGCGACGCGCTGCTCTCCGACTGGCCGGCCGCCAACTCGGCGCCGGCGCCGCGGTAATTCCCGGCCTCTGTCCCGGTGAAACAAGGCAAAGAGCAGCTCTGGAGCTGCCCCTCTCTTTCCTGATGGCTTGGAGTGGCTGCCTAAACCAGAGGGTGGAGAAGGTTGAGTGGGTGTTTATTGAAGGCTTTCACTAAGTGCACCTTGGGTAGTCAGAAGGGTCCGAGGTTACACCCAAGATGGAAAATGGTCGTGAGTTTTTCATGCAATAAGTTTGGTCCCTTTACATATCAGGGGTTAATCCTCCAATTACAGCTTCAGATAATGGAGTCATTTACTTCAAGTTTGGCCCCCCTGATTCACTGTTGCTTACATCTCTGGGGGCCTGAGACAGTGAGGTGTCCTTGAGTTTCAGGCCTAGAGAAAATTCTTTTGTCTAAATGAGGTGGAGGAACAGCATCTGACAGGCCATGGAGCCTTAGAGTTACACACTAAAGCACTACAGGATCTGAAAAATATAAAAGCTAAATCCTAAGGCATCACTCCTGCCTGCCCAGTGAAACACCAGATGAGTTTCCTGCAGTGGAGGTGTGACTGGGCAGGTGTGAGGGTGGTGGGACGTGTTCCAACCTCCCTCCCTCCCACTCCCAGTGGGATCCTGCCTCTGCTCTGCCCAGTGGAATCCCCTTTTCCCTCTCCCATCCCTCGTTGGGATGGAAAACAAACCTGGGGAAGGGCTGAGGAGGGGGGAACACTCAGGTCCAGCCTCAGGGAGGGTCCCTGAGCACACCCAGGCTGGGTGAGAGGTGCTGCTCTGAGCCTGGGGCTGTTTCCAGGCGAGCCCCCCCGGTGGATCCCGAGATTCTGCGCACCATGAAGAAGGTGGGATTCATCGGCTACGCCCCAAACCCCAGGACCAAGCTCCGTAACCAGGTACCCGCTCCCAGGAGGGGATTTTGGGAGGGTGGAGCTCTGCAGCCCAGGAAGGGACAGAGCTCTCGGAGAGTTGAGGGATCCCCGAGGTTTCAGGGATGGGGACAAGAGGTGGAATTCCCTTGGGATGGTGCAGTGTAGTTTGGAGGTGGCAGCTTCTCCTGAGCAGGGAAAGGGATAGAGTTTTCCCAGTTCCATCCCTCCATGGCTCTGTGGGCAGGGAAGGTCTGAGCTGTCCAGCTGGAAGGTTCATGGCATGTCCCTTACCCTTGGGAAAACACTGCCCTGTGCTTTCCCACTGTGACAAATCCCTGTGAGCAGGAAGGTGTGGAGGCCTCGTGCAGCTCCAGGGAGGGCCCCACTCCTTTCTGGTGGATCCCTTTGCTCATTCAGGCAGGCAGGAAAGCCCAGGAGATGTTTGTGGGGCTTCTCCCCACCTCAGGGTTCACCTTCTCTCTCCCTGCTCCAAGATTCCTTATCGGTTAAAGGAGATGGACAACGAGTTTGACAACTTCAGCCAAGTCCCCGAGTCCCCGATCGGGCGTGAGGAGGAGCCACACCTCTACAGGGTGGCCAAGAAGTACAGGAAGGTGGTGGCCTTGGGGGGCTGCTCTGGGGGTCCCACGGGGGTCCCATGGCGTGGGGAGGTGTTTGTTTCACCTGTCACCTCTCTGCTCAGGTCACCATCAAATACTCCAAGCTGGGGCTGGAGGATTTTGACTTCAAGCATTATAACAAGACGCTGTTTGCTGGGCTGGAGCCTCACATTCCCAACGCCTACTGCAACTGCATGATCCAGGTGGGAGCTGCCCCAGCCCCACCCAGAGCCCCGTGAGCCCCCCAGAGCCCCCCTGACTGCTGGGTCTGTGCCAGGTGCTGTATTTCCTGGAGCCAGTCCGCTGCCTGGTCCAGAACCACCTGTGCCAGAAGGAATTCTGCCTGGGCTGCGAGCTGGGCTTGCTCTTCCACATGCTGGACCTGTCCAGAGGAGACCCCTGCCAGGTCTGTGCTGGGCTGGGCTGCCCAGGAGGGTCACAGGGACGGCAGAGGAACGGGGAGCAGTGCTGGGCAGGCAGATGGAAACTCCTGTCACTTGACCTTGGTGACATTGTTGCTCTTGCCCCATCCCCAGGGAAGCAACTTTCTGCGGGCTTTCCGCACCATTCCAGAGGCTTCGGCGCTGGGCTTGATCCTGGCAGACTCGGATGAAGCCACGGGGAAGGTGAACCTGGGGAGGCTGATTCAGAGCTGGAACCGTTTCATCCTGACTCAGCTGCACCAGGAAACACAGGAGCAGGAGGGACCCCAGGCATACCGAGGGGCTGGCAGCAGGTGAGGCCCTGCCATGGGGAGGGGACAGGGAATGAGCCAGCCCGGGAGGGGGGACAGGTCCCCAGAGACCCCCACCCATCCCTGGGGAAGCTTTCTTGCCACTGAAGGATCCATGGGAACTGCAGCTTCCCCCATATTTGAACCTGTGCTGAGCCTCTGCCCCCCTAAAAGCTGTTTGGAGGCTTGAGGTTATACAGAGGACACCAGCTGATCTTCCAGAGGGGCTTGGAAGGTTGGGACTGCTCAGATGGCTGATTCCCCAAAATCTGCTGGAATTTGGGAGCTGGCCCTGTGCAGCTTGAGCTGTGGATCCCCAGCTTAGGAGATCTCTGATGATCCCAGTGCTGTTTTTTCCAGCAACTTTGGCTCCTCGGGGGACTCTGTCATCGGGCAGCTGTTCAGCTGTGAGATGGAGAACTGCAGCATGTGCCGCTGTGGGAAGGAGACCGTCCGTGTGTCCTCCACGCTGCTCTTCACCCTCTCCTACCCCGACAGCACCGGTAACAGCAGGGCCCAGCACCCTCAGCTGGGTGGGCTTTGTTATCCAGGACTTTTCCAGCTGGAACACACCCGCAGCCAGGAGCTGCCTCAGCTCCAGGGGTGGGTTTGCAACCAGCCAAGCTTTTGGCTTCAGAAAGACACATTTGGGGCTTGACCTTCTGGTTGGTGGTTGCCAGGAAAACCCCAGAGGTTTGGCTGAGCTCAGCTGGTCAAGGTTTGTGTGCTGGGGAGGTGACGTTATTCTCCTTTCTCCCTCCAGAAAAACCAGCCAAGGATTACGAGTTCGCCCAAATTTTGAAACGCAGCATCTGCTTGGAGCAGAACACTCAAGCCTGGTGTGAGAACTGTGAGAAGTACCAGCCCACGGTGAGGCTGGGAGGGGGGCACAGGCACGAGGGGCTGTGGGACACGGGCGTGAGGGGGGCAGTTTCTCCATGAGTCACCAGGGAAGCTCCTGAGCGGGTGCCAGAGATTCGGTTCCTGGCCTGGCTGGCAGCCGTGGGGTATTTCCTGGGCTCTGTGAATTCCTCTCCCAGGGACAAGGATTCAGCAGGGAGAAACAACCCCCCAGGAGCTGCTGGAGCAGCCCTGGAAGTGCTCCCAGGAATGCAGCCAGGGAGGGGAGGAAGCTCTGCAGGCCGAGGCGTTGGCAGATATCCCAAATCCTGCTCGGATCCTCTCCAGGGCTCTCATTTCCATCTCCCCCCTTCTCCCTCCAGGTGCAGACCCGGAACATCCGCTGCCTGCCGGACGTGCTGGTCATTAACTGTGAGGTGAACAGCTCCAAGGAGGCAGATTTCTGGAAGACACAAGCTGAGGTGGGGGACACCCTCCAGGGCCGGTTCTCCTGGCACGCGGGGCTTGCGGTGCCCGAGGTTTTCACTCTGCTCCCGCTGGCTCTGGCCTCTCTCCCTCCACCTGAGCCATGCTCACGGAGGACCTGGTACAATTTGGGTCATGCCTGTGGCATGGTCTGCGCCTTTGGAGTTGGAAAAGACGAGTTCTGCTGGCGTGGCAGAGCTGAAGGGACTGCAGGAGTCACTTTGTCCTTCCCCCAGTCCCCCCGGGACCACCAAGGCAGTGACCTTGGGACGTTGGGTTTCCCTTGCTTTTTCCCTGTCACCAACATTAATATCCCTGTCTTTTCCCTGCTCCTGGCCTGGCTGTCACCCACGTGTCCCCTGTAACCGTGTGCTGACACTTGCCTGTGTTTCGTTGCCAGTATTCCTTTCAGAAAGCCATGATGAAGAGAGGAGGCTTTGACATCACCAAGGGAAAGGAGATTTCTCTTGGAGAGTGGTAGGTAGAAATTCTGGAGGAATTTCTTCATGGAAAGAGTTTGGACCTGCCCAGGGAGGTGGTGGAGTCACCATTAAGGAATGACTGGATGTGGCAATCTGGTCTGGGTGACAAGGTGGCCAGAGGTTGGACTTGATGGTTTTGGAAAGCTTTTCCAACCTCAAGGATTCTGGGATTCTGTTCCAGCACTGACACCTCCTGGGTGATTCTCTGGGCTGTTTCTCGTCTAAATTTTGTTAATTTGATCCCCTGCCTCTCAGAGGCTGCGCTACATCCCCTTTGTCACCCACCTCATGACCCCTTTTTGAGCCCCCCAACCTTGTGTCCCTTTTTGAACCTGACAAAAGCCCCAAAACCACATTGGCTGAGCACCTCTCCCAGAGCCCTGCTCCAGGCAGCTCCAGCTTCCCACAGAAATTTTAGGAATCATCTGGGTGGGTGGGAGTCTTGGCCTGGATGACATCTCCCTCCAACTCAGCCTTCCATGATTCCCCTTGCAGGAAGGATCTGGGGAGCCCTGACACGGGGCATTCATATCCTTCCGTGGAGGAACTGAAGAACATTTGGATCCCTCACGCCATCAAGATGAGGTTGACCAAGAGCAAAGAGCTCGACGTGAGCAACTGGAGCGAGACCGATGAGGTAAAGTGACAGAAGCACGTGGGGCTGTGGGAGCAGAGCTGCCTCAGAACCACTTTCTGCTGAGAGAGATGATGAGGAGAGAACTCAGGGGAGCAGGGAAATGTTTGGGCTGGTGGTTTGGGGGCTCGGACATTCCCGGTTTCTCCCACAGCTGAGCCCCACGGATGACCCCGAGTCCGTCTACATCTACGACCTGATGGCCACCGTGGTTCACATCCTGGACTCCCGCACTGGGGGCAGCCTGGTGGGGCACATCAAGGTGGGAGAGACCTACCACCAGAGGAAGGAGGTGAGGCCCTGCAGGACCCCCCACGGTATCCCCCAGCTCCCAGGAGCCTCCCCGAGGGGTCTCGCCCGTGGGATCCATCGTTCCCGGGTCTGTCAGCCAAGCCTGGAGTGTTTGGCTGAACGTGCCAAGAGCTGCTGGGGCCCCTCATGGGGAGGGAAGGGCTGAAGGAACCCTCTTCCCACACCCACTCAGGCTGGTTCCTCCTGGCCACGGGCACGGTGCCAGCCTGTCCTTGTACTTCCAGGTAAGGGCAGGGACGTCATCTCCCTTCCCGAGGAAAGGGCTGGTCTGGGCAGTCCTGGGTTCTGCTGGAGATGCCCAAGCCAGGAATTCCCAGAGTGTGTCAAGGCTCCATCCCTGTCTCTTATCTCTTGCATCTCCCTGGAGTTTTGCTCAGGAGCTGGGCAGAGCCCGGAGCCCGTCCAGCCCAATCCTTTCACGTCCTTTGTCACCACCCAGGGCAGCAGGGATTTCCCCCCGGTGTCCCAGGAAGGGCGGGGGTTCCCACATGGCACGGTCACACCCTCCTTTCCCTGGTAACTGGGCAGAGGAGTCACTGCTCTGGCCCGGGGGGTGCCCCTAAGGCCCTGCCTTTCCCCCCAGGGAGTCACACACCAGCAGTGGTACCTCTTCAACGACTTCCTCATCGAGCCCGTGGACAAGGTGAGCGCCGAGGCGACACCGCAGCCACCCCCTGGAGCCACCCAGGCCACCCCTGACCGTCCCCCCTCCCCTGCAGTGCGAGGCTGTGCAGTTTGACATGAGCTGGAAGGTTCCAGCCATCCTCTACTACGCCCGGAGGAACCTCAACTCCAAGTACAACCTCGTCAGTGAGTGCCGGGCGTGGAAGCGGCGGCGGGGCCGGCGTCGCCGCGGCACCGCCGAGCTCCTTCCCCCTTTCCTTCCCTTTTTCCCTGCACAGTCAAGAACCCCATCGAGGCCAGCGTGCTGCTGGCAGAGGCCTCGCTGGCCCGCAAGCAGCGCAAGTGCCACGCCACCTTCATCCCCCTCATGCTCAACGAGATGCCCCAGGCGGGAGACCTGGTGGGGCTGGACGCCGAGTTCGTCACGCTGAACGAGGTGTGGGGGCCCTGGGGCTGGGGACAGAGGGGACAGGGAGCAGGGGTGGCCCCTCTGGGGCTGTTGGTCACCACGTGTCCCCTCCCCGGTGGCAGGAGGAGGCCGAGCTGCGCAGTGATGGCACCAAGTCCACCATCAAGCCCAGCCAGATGTCGGTGGCCCGGATCACCTGCGTGCGTGGGCAGGGCCCCAACGAGGGCGTCCCCTTCATCGATGACTACATCTCCACCCAGGAGCAGGTATGGGGTGCCCACCTGGCCTCACACAGCTCCCCAGACCCCCAGGAAGAACATGGAGCTGCTCTACCAGAGACAGTGACCTCACCTTGGTACCTGTGTTCTCCATGGTGACCTCACTTATGTACCTGGGTGTTCTTGGTGACCTCACCTGGACACCTGAGTGTTCTTGGTGACCTCACCTGGACACCTGGGTGCTCGCCCTGAACTCCTCTGTCCTCTATGGTGACCAAATCTGGACAGCTGGGTGCTCTCAGGGACTCTTTTGTCCCTTTTGGTGACCTTACCTGGACTCCTGGGTGTTCCCCATGGACTCCTGTGTCCTCTGTGCTGACCTCACCTGGGCTGCCATGTCCTCACCTGGACATCTCTGTGCTCCATGGTCACCTGGGGCTGTTGTCCTGCAACACCAGCCCCCTCCCCAGGGTGCTGACAGGGGAACTGGGGAGGGGGGCAGAACCCATGGGCCCTGCCAGCCCCCTGCAGGTGCCCTGGTCTCCACAGGTGGTGGATTACCTGACCCAGTACTCCGGGATCAAGCCAGGAGACCTGGATGCCAAGATCTCCTCCAAGCACCTGACCACCCTCAAATCCACTTACCTGAAGCTGCGTTTCCTCATCGACGTGGGCGTCAAGTTCGTGGGCCACGGGCTGCAGAAGGATTTCCGTGTCATCAACCTGATGGTGACAGCCTGAGCCCCCTCCCTGGCCACGGTGGGGGGCTGGGGTGGAGCTGGGAGGGGTCAGGTCGGGTCCGCAGCCCCCCCCCGCCCCCGCAGCAGGACCCTGTCCCCTCCCCAGGTGCCCAAGGACCAGGTGATCGACACCGTGTACCTGTTCCACATCCCGAGGAAGAGGATGATCTCCCTGCGCTTCCTCGCCTGGTACTTCCTGGGTCAGTGGCCGAACTTTTGGATCCGGGAAGGGGCGGAACCCCCTCCGAGGGTCCCCGCGCTGAGCCGGGGCTGTCCCCGCAGACCTGAAGATCCAGGGGGAGACCCACGACAGCATCGAGGACGCGCGGACGGCGCTGCAGCTCTACCGCAAGTACCTGGAGCTGAGCCCGCAGGGCTCGGAGCCCGAGGAATTCCGGAAGGTGCTCAAGGGGCTCTACGAGAAGGGCCGCAAGCTGGACTGGAAAGTGCCCGAGCCCGACAGCCAGAGCAGCCCCAAGCGTAAGATGCCACCGCTGTCCCCTCCCCGTGTCCCCTCTCCTCTCCCCGTGTCCCCTCTCCTCTCCTTGTGTCCTCTCCCCTCCCTGTGTCGCCTCTCCCCGTGTCCCCTTTCCCCCCGCCGTGTCCCTTCCCCTCTCTCCGTGTCCCTTCCCCTCTCTCCGCGTCCCCTCTCCTCTCCCCGTGTCCCCTCTCCTCTCCCCGTGTCCCCTCTCCTCTCCCCTCTCAGTGTCCCCTCTCCTCTTCCCCGTGTCCCCTCTCCCCTCTCCGTGTCCCCTCTCCTCTCCCGGTGTCCCCTCTCACCCCGCCGTGTCCCCGCAGACGGGGCCGTGTTCCCCCCGGTGCTGGCCCTGTGACCGGAGCCCCCCGCGAGCAGCAGCGCCGAGAGAGGCGGACACGCGTGGAACTGGAACCAGCAGCGGGACCGGGGCTGTCCCCGACCCACCCGACCCCCGCCCCGGGCCCGGAGCCCCGGGGCTCCCTTTTCCCTGCCGGTACCGGGAAGCACTGCCCGACCCCCGCCCCGCTCGCCCGCCGGCCCGGGCGCCCTCATAAAGCAGCCTCGGACCCCCGTGCGACCGTGTCCTCCTTGGCTCCGGGGGGCGGGACCGGGACCGGGACCGGGGGCACGGCAGGAAGGACCCGGGCTCGCACCGCCACTGGCACCGGGGACACGGCGGTGCCGGGACTGGGAGCGGGGACACGGCGGGGAGGAGCCGGACCGGGACAAAACGGGAAGGTCGCGGAGCTGACACCGGGGACACGGCAGGAATGACCGGGGCTGGGAGCAGGGACATGGTGCAGAGGAACCAGTCCGGGGCTGGCACCGGGGACACGGCAGGAGAGACAGACCGGGCTCGGAACGGGACCACTACCGAAGCACGACAGGATAGAGCGGGAGCGGACCGGGGGCACGGCAGCAGAGACTCGGCCCAGGTTCTGTCCGAAGCTCAGACCGGGGGCACGGCAGGACGGACCTGGACCCGGGTTCTGTCCGGAGCTCAGACCGGGGGCACGGCAGGACGGACCCGGACCCGGGTTCGGTCCGGAGCTCAGACCGGGGGCACAGCAGGACGGACCTGGACCCGGGTTCGGTCCGGAGCTCAGACCGGGGGCACGGCAGGACGGACCCGGACCCGGGTTCGGACCGGTCCCCGTCCCGGTTCGCGGCTGAGCCGGGCCGGGGGCGTGGCCACGTCTCTACAATGGGCGGGGTCACAACGGGCCCCGCCCAGCCAGGGCCGAGCGCCACGCGGCCGGGCCCTGGCAACGGCGGGGTCCTCGGCCCCCGTCCCGGGCTGCCCGCGGCGCCGCCTGCTCGCGGGACGGCCCCGC
>VZUI01083301.1:0-41533 GCA_013401135.1 Cettia cetti
CGTTGTCTCCGGTGTCTTTCCTTTGTGGAGATGGGAGTTGCTGTCCTCTTCAGAATTGGAATGTGGTGTTCCTTTGTTAGTGTGTTCTTGCAGGGTAACACTTGTCCAGACATACCCAGATGGTGATTTTTATACAGATTTATTTCTTATAACATGAATTCTACTAATATACTAGTGAGTTTTGTTACATATTAACTTCATAACATGAATTACCTTGATGCATTTATAACAGTAGTGTGAAAAATGTATATATATATTCTTAGGTTATAGCATAATATTAAAATAGAAAATATGTGATGTGAGATGCTTTTTGTAACTAACCCAGAAGAATAGGAAAGATAATCAGGAAATTCCCCACATTCTTAGATTTTCTGGATGAAGATAATGGGGCAGACCACCCCCCTTCCCCCCCCCCCCCCCCCCCCCCCCGCCCCCCGTCAAGGCTCCAAAGGAAGAATTTATTGATCTTTCTGTTATCAGAGAATGGGATATCAGAGACAACCAAGAGGCGCCACCAAGAAATTTATCTACAAGGAGTGATAAAATGCTACATTAGTAAAATGGGGGCAGGTTTGGGGGGTTGAAACTTGGAGGGCATCTGAACTCAAAGGAAATGTTTGAATAATGCATTAGGGTCTTTTGAATATGTAACATGCTGATCCTTTTAAAGGAATGTTCTGAAAGGGTAAGGTGTGCTCTTGGCTGAATGCCAAGTCACCTGCCAGATGCTTTGCTTTCTATTTTCCAAATTGACTTGGGTTTTTAAATTAAATGTTTTATTATTATTAAAATTCCCAAGAAAGTGAACCTCCTTTTTTGCACACTGGACCCTCTGCCCGCAGAGTGTTGCCGTGGCTACTCCTGTGTGTTGGACTCTAAAACATCCCAGTCTGCTGCATCCCCTTACGGGCCACCTCAGTGCGGTACCCAGACAATCGCCACCAGCAACCGCCCGTGATTGCCGGTCTCCACCGAGCTGCCATTGAAGGGGGGTTGCGGTCAGCTGAGGGTTGGTCTCTTTCTCCGGGCAATAACGGACAGAACGAGAGGACACAGACTCAAGCTGCGTCAAGGGAAATACAGGTTGGATATTAGAAAAAAGTTTTTTACGGAAAGAGTGATAAAGTACTGGAATGGCCTGCCTGGAGAGGTGGTAGAGTCATCATCCCTGGACGTGTTTAAAAAAAGACTGGATGTGGCACTTGGTGCCATGGTCTAGTTGAGGTATTAGTGCATGGGTTGGACTCGATGATCTTGAAGGTCTCTTCCAACCTGGAAAATTCTGTGATTCTGTGATTCTGTGATTGCCGAACGAAGTAGCCAAGCTCGCGCCACAGCGCCCCCTGCAGCCGCGGGGGAATCAGCGTATCTGCCCTGCCCACCAGGAGCCACCAGCGCCCCTGCCGGCTGTGACCGGAACTGCACAAAAGGGGAAATGACCTAAAGAGCAGCAAGAGCCTTTATTGGTTTTATGGTTTTGTTTGCTGTTGCTGCCATTGTTGTTGTCTGTTTGCTTTGCTATACATACACTCACATACAAGTAAAGAAGTGTTACTCCTTTCCCCATATCTTTGCCTGAAATCCCTTGGATTTCAGAGTTATAATAATTTGGAGGGAAGGGGGTCACATTTTCCACTCCAGGGGACATTCCTGCCTTCTTTGGCAGACACCTGTCTTACAAACCAAGACACCTCCCCTGACACAGCTTCATTCCAGTCCCTCAGGTCTTTGATTCCCATTCTCGGGTATGAGTGGGCTGTTCCTGTGATATGGCATTGCAGGATGGGAGGTGGAACAACCCAGCACCTGGCAGGTATGGAGCTGAAGTGGCTTTTCCTGGATTGGGTGGATTTTTAACTGCTTTGGGTTATGACTGAGAACTGAGGCCATCAGACCCCAGGGGTCTGTTTATGTCTGCAGAATGTGGGGCTCAGCAGCCATCCTGGGGAGGATTAGCCATCCCTAGCCCTGGGCACTGGCAAACCTGGTGCCATGTCACCCAACCTGGCTTCTACCTGCATCCCTCCCTAGGGGGCTTCCTCCCTTCTGTCTGACTAACTGATTTGTGAACTCCACAAGGATGAAGAGGGACAAAAAGGGTGAGACTGGCTATGCAGGGACCCAGGAGTAGGACACAGTGTTGGGAGGGGGACAGTTTTGGGGGAAACATCTTTTCCCTCTTGGAAACATATTTTTGAGGCTGGATGATTGCATCCTGTAGGCAAAGCTCTGAGTTATTCTGTGGAGAATTTAACTCACCCTCTGCAAACAGAGCTGCTTGGTAAGGGCTTTATTGGACAAAGTTGGCTCCAGCAGGAGGAGAAGCAAATCACACCCCATTCCCAAGGAATGGGGCCTGCTGTGTCACACTCTGGGCCTTGTTCACCTTCCAGCAGGAGTCTCCTGGTGCAGAGGGTTTGCAGCCTGGTTCTGTGGGCCAGGAAAACATGACTGTGTCTAGGCAGGGAGCAGGGGCCCAGCTGGATCTGCCAGCACCCCTGTGCTGTTAGGACTCTTGAGGCAGGGCATTAAGAAGGGCTCAAGCTCTTAGGATCCAGGTGCCCCATCTCCTGGCCTCCCTCATCCCCAGTGCCGGAGCTTGGCTTGGTTCTCCTTGGAGTGTCCCTTGGGTGTTGATGCTGCCACAGAGAGGAGGTTCTCGGGCTCCAGGACAAACATGCCATACAGGTTCCAGAGCAGCATGGCCAGGAGCGGCAGGAAGGTCATGCTGAAGCCGAAGGCACGGAAGGAGCGGCCAATGATGTAGGACATCCAGAAAATCAACCTGCAGAAGGCAGAGGGTGTGGGCTCAGCCAAGGGTGATGCTATGGAGCTGGCACTCAGTGGTTCTGACCAGTGAGGATTTCCCAGGCATGGCTTCTGTAGGAAGAGCAACCCTTCCTGGCTCTGGTGAGGTGCTGCCAGAGTGGGAGTTTGCTCCAAGGGCTGGTGTTTGCTGGCACTGACAGAGCCCAACAGCACCCTGGGGTGAAGGAGCCACTTACCGGGAGATGGCAAAGAGCCCTGTGAGAAGTGGGATGAGCTTAAGGAGGTCCTGTGGGAGGTAGGTCGACAGCACAGCCATGTTGAAGAAGTAGAGGATGAAGAGGTGGACGGACTGGGAGACGTAAGTGCGGTGGATCTCCACCTCCTGGTGGAGCTCTCCAAAGGGCTCCAGGGCAGAGGAGCAGAGGCGGGAGATGGCGCTGACAATCATTCCTGAGGGACAGAGACAAGGACTGAGTGGGTGCCCAGAGGAGCCATGGTGGGGTTTGGGAAGCACTAGGAGGGGAGAAAAACTTCATCTGCTGCTCCTGGTGGGAGCAACAGAGCCACAAAGAACTCAGCCCCAGATCTGCTCCTGCAGCCCCAGGGCTAAAACAGCCCAAAGCAGGAGCAAAGTGCTCATACCCCAAGCCCATGGCTCACCCAGCACGATGGGGAAGGTGGCAAAGGCAGCACAGCGCAATGTGTAGACCAGGCGGGCGCTGACAGTGGGCAGCAGTGGGGCGTCGAAGGGCAAGAAGATGTAGGCCCCATAGATGAGGCAAGGGCAGAGGAGCAGGGCGCCTGCCACTGATGCCACGACTTTGAGATTATCAGTGCCACAGTCCCTGGCACACGGGCACTGCAACCCCTCAGCTGGCGGCTTGGCCATGCGTCCCTCAAAGCCCAGTGGGTCCTGGTAGCGTGAGGGGCAGAGGGGGAGGAAGACCTGCTTGTGGTGGAGGCTACTGGGTCTGTCACTGCAGAGAACATGGTCCCCTCTGCCCTCTTCCTGGGGCCATAGGGTGGGGTGCTGCTTCTGCTTTAAGGGGCTCTGCTCGATGCACTGTGGGTCGATGGGCACAAAGACATGGGCTGCCATCACGGGCAGCCGGGGAACTTCCTCATCTTTGGCCTCAACTGTGGGACATGTGGGAACAGCTTCCTCTGGGTCTTCATGGCCCCCCTCAGGACTTGAGCGTCTCTTCATCTCCACAAGCTCCGGCTGGCCCTGGGCATTGTGCTGACACTGGTCCCATGGCAGGGTGGCATCAGGGTCCCCCAGATGTTCATCTTGGGCTGGTGGCACCTTGTCCAGGGCCACCTTCCCCAGCTCCAGCAGAGCCACCTCCTCAGGGGGCAGGACAGGGTCCGCAGCAGCCATGAAAGTGTCCAGTTCCACACTGCTGGGGACGCAGCTGGAGACTGGTAACACTGCTGCCTGCACTTGTGGTGTTCAGAGGGGACAAAGTTCCTGTCCTTTCTGCTTTCACCCTGGACCAGGAGAAAGGAGACAGATAAATTTACATCAGAAATGAGAGGTTTGGGGTCACGTGCACAGTCCCAGTGACAAAGTGGGAGCAAACTGGCATCCCTGGAGCCCCCATCACCCACCTGTCCTTGCACTAGGAGGGGAAAGCAGTGCCCGGTGTCCTCATGCTCTGGCTCTCTGGCAGCTAAGTCAGGTACTGTCCTGGGCTGGGTGAACCCTAGAGGTGCAGGTCTGGCTGCAAAACGGGGCAGCCTAGGAATTGCTTCCCCCACTGAAAAAACATCCTGGGAGTTGTGGCTGGGCAAAACCTGGATGATACAACCAGCTCCTCTGTGGCTCTGTTCTGGGCCAGGACCAGCCAAGCCCTGGGGGGAGGTGACTTAGCTGCTTCCAGGAACTCTGGCTACAGCCAGCATGGCTCAGGTTTGCTGCCTCTTGTAGCTGAGACTCATGTGGGGTGGGCGAAAGGGACTGCTGGGTGCCCTTCCATGGGGTGCAGGAGGTACAGGCAAAGTTCCCACATAGTTACCCTTTAGGGGAGCCCTGTCTCTTGGCCCGTTCTGGGTGTTCCACCCATCTCCTGTAATGAACATTACTCCGTCACTCCACTCAGTACACTCATCCCTGCACCCTCAGTAGAAGCCTTTGCTTGGCCACAGGTGTAAAGAAACTGAGGCACGGAGGCGCTTGGCACTTCCTTCGAGATCCACACACGGGCTGAAACAACTTCCTGGGCCTCCCGCACCTCCAGCGCCCAGATCCCGGCCCTCAACACCGCTCCCAGCCGCCAGCCCCCAGCCCTGCTTCCCCCGCGGCACCACCTCCCCTCGCTGCAGCACTCACTTGGGCAGAGGCGAGGGGCCATGGGGATCACGGGGCAGCTCTGTCGGGATCCTGCGGGATTCCGGCGCTCTCCCGATCGCCTCTCCACCTCAAACCTGCCGAACCAGCTTAGGTGGGGCGGGCAGAGGGGCGGACGCTCCGCTCGTCCCAGCCTGGGCCGTGGCCCCGCGGGGCTCCTACGCGGGCCGGGCCGGCGGGGGGGGGCACATGGCGAGCTCCGGCGCTATCCTCTGGTCAGGCAGGGGACCCCCCCGGATCCCTGTCCGGGCCGTTCTGGGCGTGCTAAGTTTAAAAGCTCTCTAAACACACAGAGTTTAGAAAGAAGACAGACAAGTCAGTGCTTGTTTATTCTGCGAGGTGGAGTTTTCCACAAATCAAGCACACCAAGGGTAAGACAAAGTTCTATCTTTTATACAGTAAAATTTACATAAACCCGTCTAATATACATTCCCCGCTCACCTAATGAATATTTATGTAGCGTAACCTAACACAGTGCTTGAAATACGAAGTCACTTTATTGAGCAACTTTTATTACAGAAGTTATATGACGGCATACTTATATTTACAAAAGGTGGGAAGATCCAGCCTGAAGACGGATAATTCCGCTTGAAGACACCACTGGGGGAGCCGCGGCCCTACAGGACCCTCTCAGATGCCTGACCGGTACCGAGCACGATGGGATCCCAGAGCGCGGAGAAATTCCTGCGCTGTTCCCCCCGCTCCCGGCCCCACAGACGGGGGGGGTCTGGTCGAGGCCTCGATCCGGGCAGGGGGACCCCGGCCCGCGCCTCCCGCCGGGCGTGCGCTGGGACTCGGTGCCGGCCGGCGCCGCCACGTTGCCATCAACAAGGGTGTGGCTGAGAGTGAGCTCCCGCGAGGTGACGCCACCGCCGCCATGTTGCCAGCACTAAGTGCGGGCCTGTCGTGCGGGTTGGTTCTTGCGAGGCGAGGTCGCCCCTGCCGCCGCCCTGCCCGCCCGGCGCGGCGCAGCCGCGGGAAATCTCGCGAGAGTAGCGAGGGACAGGGGGCAGCCATGGCGGCCGAGCGCGCCCGGGGGCGGCGGCGGCGGCGGCGCGGGTGGTGTTGAGGGGCCGCGGGCCCGGGTTGGGCCCGCCGCGGGCGCGATGAGCCAGGGTGGCGGGCCCGCCGGGGAGAGCGGCGAGCCGGAGGCAAAGGTGCTGCACACCAAGCGGCTGTATCGGTGAGGAGAGGGGCTAGGGGGGATCGAGTGGCCGAGAAGGGGAGGGGGCCAGGGGACACTGGAGGGAGCCGGTGTCGCGAAGGGGCCGGGCCAGCTCCAGATGAGGCTGGGGAGGGCCAGCGCGGAGGGGGTCGGGGGGTTACTCAGGTAGACGGGGAAGGATCTGGGGAGGGAAGGTAACAGGGGGTGCCCTAGGAGAGCAGAGGGAGAATGGGGCTGGGCAAGGTCCGGCGGGGACTGGAGGTGACGGGAGGGAAGGGGATTGGGGCGGGAGGGGTTGGGCAAGGGTGGGGAGGACCAGGGTGAAGGGGTTGGCGGGATATAGGGAAGATGGAAGGAAAGGAGATGGGACAGTTGTCAGGGAAGGATTCGGGGGACTGGGGAAGGAGGTGACGGAATTGAGGTAACTGCAGGGATTACCGGTGCGGGGACGGGCCCTCTTGAATCCAGGGGAGACTGGGGGAACGAGAGCGAAGGGGATCGGAGGGATATTCAGAGAAGATGGAGAAAAGAGATGAGGGAATTTAGGGAAGATCGAAGTGAAGAAGTGGGGAAATCCACGGAAAGGATGCAGTGCAGAGGGAGAGGAGAAGGAGGAGATTTAGGGAAGACCGGGGAAAAGGAATGTGGGGAAGGGAGTTGTATGAAATCTAGAGGGGAGAAGCAACTCATGGAAGGGTAGCACTGGGTAAAAGGAGTCTGGTGGTTCCAGGGCCGATGAGTCACACCAGGGGGCGGTGGGGGAAGGAGCTGTGGGAGATATAGGCAAGATGGGAGAATGGAGAGATGGGGGAACGAGATAGGTGGGAGAGTAAGAAGGGGGTCAGGGGTAAGGGGACACCTAGGATGGTAAGGACACGGGAGATGGAAAAGGAGTTCTGTGTGATTCAGGGAAGATGATGGAGGCTGAGTGGAAAAGAGTTGTTGGGATACAATGGGATAAGGATGAGACGTAGGGTCATTCGGGGAGAGGGGGCTGGAGAGGGTGTCCCTTGCTTTGGCAGTAGGCAGGGATTACATGAGACATGCTGGAGAAGAGGCTGTGATGAGCAGGAACGTGAGCCAGGGCACTTTGCTGTTGTGTGGAAGGCAGGACAGCTCCAGCTGCAGATCTCTGCAGTTAAGTACTCCCTAGGTCTCTGGTCCCACATTTCCACACCATGCATTGTAAATGGCATCATTAGGGCACTCCAGCTGGCCTTGGTGAGCTCAGGTCCCTTCTGCTCCGCTCATGACCTGTTTTGTGAGGGCAGCCCAGAAATTGTTCCCTTCTGGCTCAGGTTTCCTGTCAGTAAAACAGATCCACAGGAGTTCCAGAAGCAACTGTGGGTCTCAATGATTAAAGTGATGGAGACAAGAGATGAATTTTACATGTGGGTTCATTTTTTTTGTCTTGGTGACATTGGCTGTGTCCTTTCACCTTGTGGGACCTCACTTCCCCCCTCTACAGCAGGGTTGGGCTTTTCCTGCTGCCGCGGCCACTGGCAGGATCTGTGCCCAGGAATCCTCACCAGTAATTGCAGGTTTGGGTGGTGGTTATTTCTCTGTTTCCACAATGTGCTCAGTGCAAGCACATTCCTGCCCTTTGGAGGTTCAGTAGGTTGCTTTTCTTGGTGCAAGGTCAAAAGGACCCAGTGGCTTGGTGTGCTGGAGGGATGGGGCTGCATGGTCCTGCCTGGAGTACCTCGTGCTGTGGAACTCTGTGTCTGCTGCCACACTGAGACACCTACAGTGATCTCAACCACGTCAGCTGGAGGCTGAGCTGGAGCAGCAGAGCACTGTGTCTTCCCAAGGAGTGCAGGGCAGGGGTGGAGAGGATGTGCAGGATGTCTGTGCTTCTGCCTGAGAAAAGGAACATTTTGTTAAAACTATCCTTGTAATCGTTCAAGACCTGTTCTGCTTTGTTTTCCTGGTGCTGCCCAGCTCATCTGTCAAGTAGAACCTCACATTCTGCTGCAGGTGGCAAGAGAACGGCCTGTGGTCAGATGAGGGATTGTCATCCTGGCAAGGGAAGGGTTGTTTTCTGTTTGAATTTTTATAGCAGAATAAGGCATGAGGTTGCTCTAGAGCATTTTTACAGCAGAAAAAGAACCACCCCCCTCCTGCAGGGAAAGCTCTTCTTTAGCTGGGAGGAAGCATTGTGATTTTACCATAGGATTTATAGTACCTGCAGTGCCCACAAATTTCCGTCTCTGTAGCTGACAGTTCTCTAAGCAAGTTTCCACCTTAACAGTCTCCTGTCAGTTCTCTGTTTCAGCCTGAGGTGGGGTTGCATGAAGTGGGAGTTTCCTGCCCCCCAAGCGGCCTGTTGTATAGTGACAGTGGTCTCTGAGAGCTTGTGACTATCACACTAAGCGGCACCTTTGAGTCACGGACGCCTGAATGTCACAGTCCCAGCGTGTTGTCAGCTTGTGGGAATTGAGCTCGGGTCTCCAAGGTCCTTGACAGCATATTGGCTGTTGGAGTGTCCTTTCAGAGATGAGGGTGCCCATTGCTACTCATAGGGTACTCTGATCTTTTCCCAAGTCTTCCTAGATTGATAGTTCCCAGGTTTCACCTTGGAATATGGCAACTGCATTATCATGGATGCACTTTTACAGTGCACGTTGTAGCAAAAAGTGACCAGGTTTATTTTACAGATTTCTGGGTAACCATTAGCTCGTGGACTCAGCATTGCTGTTCCTGTGTGGAAACTGTACAGAGATTAGGAGCAGTACAGAGATTAGTGACTTGCAGGTCTTTTCTCTGAGGAATGTCTTATTCCTCGGACACTATGGTTCTTAGTGATGTACTAAATAAAGAAACAGAGGGGACAAATAATTCTCCCTGCTGTCCTGTTCCATCCTAGACTGTTAATTGCAAAGAGGAAAAGCAACAGATCAGTGTCTGTATGGGTCAAGAGGACTTGGTATTGTGCCATTTCCACCCTGCTTGGCACCATGTGCTGTACTTATTTCTTTTAATAGAGTGGCATCTTTGTGGCTCTGATGCACTGTCTGAAAGCAATGTTTAAACACAGCAGGTAGAAAAATGGGTCCTGGAACAGGATTTGTCCTCTTAACTGCTAGGGAAAGTTCAACCTATGGTTTCGGGCACTGATGCTATAGTGCACTTCCAGCAGTGCATGGTCCATAGCACTTGTGTTGGTGTTTCCCAGCATTTCTAGAGTGAGGCTGGCTCCTGTCCCTTTTGTCCTTGCCAAATCTTCTTTCCTCAGCACCACAGATGTGGGATCCTGATGGAATCTCTGGCTATCACAGATTCTGCTTTATTCCTGCCTCCTTCTCTTCCAGCAGCACCATAGGGGCTGTGTGAACATGTCAGTATTTCAGCTGGGGCCTCCCTTAGGGCTGACAAACCATATCCCAGTGTGTAATCCTTGCTGCTCTCCAGTCATGAACTCTGTTTCTTTACAAACCCTGAAAAAACAGCAGAAATACCAATTGTGTGCATGTGCCCATCCATGGGCTGCTGTACAAAATTAAGTTGTATGGCAGATGCCCTTCAGGCCACCTTGAGGGGAAGGTGAAATACCTTCTAGTGTCTTTGCTCGGCCTGTCCCTAGAAGGAAACTTTTCTGTACTTCTCATTTGGCAGGCCACTGGGATCATTTCCCGCACTGCATGTCATGGACACAAGTGCAGTTGTTTCAGACACACACAGCTGAGATTCAGTGTTCACAGAATGTTATTTTACAGTTGTTTTACTGCCTATGTCAGGAATAAACAATTGTAGTTTTTCTATAGTTCTCTCTGGGAATCACATGAACCAGCAGTTCCCCTTTCCTCTGGTCACCCTTTGCTGACTGGAAGCCAGTCAGCTCCTGGTGTGCTGGGAGGGGCTTCGAGAGCCACAGCTAGGACAGCAGCCCCAGGCTAGAGTAAGGAGATTGTGCATTGTTGGTGCTTTGTGGGCTTCTGTTGTGGGGAAGCTAAACCAGGGGGCTTTTTGGAATGTCCCAACCCCAATATGAGCTTGGTTGGATGCTGCACACTCAGTGCCTGTTACCTGTAAACCAAAATGTATTTTACTTGCTTCTTTTCTTGCTATGAGGATATGCAGCTATCGCAATTTGCAAATGCCCTTCAGGCCATATGAGAAAGAGGGGAGTGAGCAGGAGGTGCTGGATGTCAAGGATGTAGCAGGATTTTTTGTGTGATTTTTACTATCTCCTTGGTTTTCTTAATGATTATTCAGGAAGAAGTTGGTTCAAGTCTATGGTGTTCTGCTTTCCCAAGGTGTTGCATGAGATGCTTCTATTCCCCATGCTTCCCTTTTCCTGACAGTTTCTGCGGTTACTGGAAACAAGTGAGATTTCTTTACCTTGAGTGAGAGACTTTCTGTGGCATAGTAGGAGATGGGACATTTTCTCTGTAAGCTCTAGAATGTCCTGGGGTTTTTTCAGGAGGGTTCCTTTGGGTGTAGTGAGTTTGTGAAGAGAGACTGGCCTTGCTGGGAAGATGCTGGCATAGGAAATTGTTGGTTACTTCACAGTAATATCTTTAGTTTTCAAGGATGTGGTGGTGGTTTCAGCCTCCCAGAACATGGGCTTGCAGGCTTTGGTTTGAGAGTGCCCTGTGCTCCTTTTGTCCACCATCAGTGCAGGAGTAGCAGGTTCAGTCACTGTGTGGTGCTGTGAGTGTGATGGGTGAGTTCCCCATCTGCATGTGATGGAGATTTTGGGAGGGGGAGCAGACTGGCTGCAGCACCTCACTGTTCTGCTTGGCAGGAGTTTGCTCTGGTCCTCTTTTGTGTTTGCAGTGCATTGTGATTGTCTTCAGCTCCTTGCTTCAGCAGCTCTCGGGTGCTGCAGGCTCAGCAGACACAGTGGGACAGGCATTGGAGCAAATGAGGAGTGGCAATAGGTGGGGTAGATATGAAGCTGAGGGGGAGAACAAGGACCACTGGGTTTTGGTAGCTGATGGCTTGGGAGATGTACTGCTTAAAGAAGAGCTGGGGAAAGTTAACTTCAGGACTGGGTTTGGTGACCTCGGGTACAGGCAGAGCAAAGGCAGAGGCTGAAGGTGACCTCTTGTGTAGAAAGGGTTGATGGTTATTGTGCTTTATCGAGCTGTCCCTGAGCTATTGATGGGGTTCAGCACCAAAGTCCCTGGGTTTGTTTCACTGCAGTGTTCAGAATTGTGATGTGATTTATTCACAGCTACGAACTTTTGAGTGCTTTAGATTTGCACACAGCATGGGATTCTTTCTCCAGGAGGAGGGTCTTGGACAATGATTCACCAAAGTACTTTTTTGCATGGCTCAGAGGTTTGGAGGTCACTTGCTCTGTCTTTTGGCTGGCTTTCAGGGGAGAAAACCTTGGAACAAATATCCTCTTTTAGGCTGGATTTGAATATCTCTTACCTGTCACTGAGGGAATTTCAGGGGTTTAACCAGTGAATCCCTGTAGTGAAGATGGGGAAGTTTTGCCAAAGAGAGACTTGTGTTGTCTTCTTTAGTAGGCAGGTTGGTAAGGAAACAGGAATTGGTGGAGGTTTGATTCTTACATCATTAAAACTTACCACATCAAAACAGTAGTTATTAGAATTCAATCCATTTTTTTAATCACAAAGTTTAAGATATTTAAATTAGTCAGTGTTGGTAGAGCAGGTTTAATTGCTGAGGTTGCCAACATGTCCAGAGACATTTCTGATTTTGTGACTGTAGAAATAATTGACATATTTGATCAGACAGGTAGTGGTAAGTGGTGATTAAACCACTGTTCTGCAAAAGAATACCTGTAATGTGTGTAACTCTGCTTTTTTCTGCATTCCATAACCTTCTTCAAATAGAGTGCAAAAAGGAGATCAGTGATTGTGGTGTAGTGGTACAGGGCAGTGGGCTAACAGTGGAATTAAATAGGCCAGGTTCTTTGCAGACACCTCTGATCTTCAGTGATCCCAGGTGACCTGCTGATCTGAAACTCTTGGTTCTGTGTCCTCATGCAGGGCAGTGGTTGAGGCCGTGCACCGTCTGGATCTCATCCTTGGCAATAAGGCAGCTTATCAGGATGTGTTCAAGCCAGAGAACATCAGCTTGAGGAACAAGTAAGTTGGGTAGCATGCATGTGCTTTGTGTTTGACTGGGAAAAATCTGTGTGAACCAACACATGGAGTTGTTGAATCTGCAGTTTTAATGTTTATTTGGTTTGTAGTGCTCCTGTTGACCTGAGTGAGATCCTTCCAGGTTTTGGAAGCAGAGGCTGGATTTCAGACCTACATTTGAGCAGCGCAGTCCATGGCTGGAGGCTTTCCTGGATGTCATTGATACAAATGAATTGTCTTTGTGTTGGCCAATTTCTTCTTTGTAATAAAAACTGTGGGGCAGAAATTTCTTACATGTGTATAAAATCTTTTATCAGGCTGAGGGGTTGCTGAGCAAGGAAGATTATTCTTACTAATTTTTTAAGCTGTCAAGCCAGTTCTTGTCATCACTGCATTCGGGAAGTCACTGATGGCCAGCTGAGCCCAGAGGTCACTGGTTTAATTATGTGGCTTTTCCTGGTGCTCTTGCATGGGAGCGGTCCAAGCTGTACCATCACGAGATGGCCTGGCTCAGCCATTGTATGGCATTCGGATTTTCCTCTTCTGTGCTTCTGTAGTGGCAGCTGTGTTTGAGGCTGCAGCAGCTCACTGAGAATGCTCTGCTGTCTGTCCTAGGCTGCGGGAGCTGTGCGTGAAGCTGATGTTCTTGCATCCAGTGGATTATGGAAGAAAAGCAGAAGAACTGCTCTGGAGAAAGGTTTACTATGAAGTTATCCAGCTCATTAAAACAAATAAAAAGGCAGGTATCTGTGGCTCTGGCATGAGAAGGTCTCTGGCTGTGCAGAGATTAACACAAAGTTTAAAGCTTCGTTTGCTTGGAGAAGCTTTGGTCTGAGCCCAGGGTGGGAAACTGGGCACTCTCAAATTCCTATGGAGCTGCCCTGTGTCATTGTCTCGTAGTGGGCAGTTAAGCAGTAACATAATGTTGAGACACTTGCCATTGCAGAAGGCATTTCAATAGAAATTGCTTATTTTTTGTGTTCCCATCTTCTTAAGATAGATCTGTTCGGGAAGAGTGATTGTTTTAAGAGGCTCTATCAATGCTGATTGTTTTTACAAGAGTTGATCACTGGAAGATCCTCAGTGCTCTCTGATGCCATGAGCTCTCCTGGCTTTCCAGGGATCTGGGTGCATTTAAGGTGTTCTAACCACATACTTTGATTTTATTTGTTTGTTTTTCCAAGTATTTGTGCTTAATGTTGACCCTTAGTAAATACCACTAGAGAGAACACTGTTGAGCAGAAGGTACAGAGCTGTGCAAAACAAGTTACAGCTGAGCTACCACTGTCTTGCTTCACACTTGGTACAGCTTGGGTGCTCAGCCTAAACTGTGCCCGGGCTGCATTAACATGCTCCTTTTCCTTCTCCCAGCACATCCACAGCCGCAGCACCCTGGAGTGTGCATACCGGACTCACCTGGTGGCTGGCATAGGATTTTACCAGCACCTTCTGCTCTACATCCAGTCTCATTATCAGCTGGAGTTGCAGTGCTGCATTGATTGGACACATGTGACTGACCCTCTCATAGGTTTGTGCTCAAGGTGTTTGGTTCATGGGCAAGGCTGAAGCCCCCACAGGTGACTTCCCCTTGCACTAGTCCATCTTTGTTTCAGCATCAAAGGGATTTTTTTTCCCTTGATTAGCAAGATCTCAGTTTAGAACAGACTGTCCTGCTTTCTTCTCCTTGGCACTTTTTTTTTTTTCTTTTAACAATACTAAATTAGGGAAGAAAGAAGGGTTTCTAACAGGAAGAAAACAGTGAGGAAAGTCTTTAGTAAAAGTGTCTGGTGATGGCAGATTTTTATTGAAAACCAAAGAGCACTGCTGGCTGTATACAATGTTTTTAAAAGCTTAGTTAAAGCAGACAGATGGGCATAGGTTCTTGAAATCAACAGATTTACCTATTCACTAGATGTAAGACACTGTTTCTCTTTTTCGTGCCTCTTCTGTCTGTGCTCTCTTCACTGTGTGGCTTTGAAATGGCTTTTGAATCTTGAACTGAGAACACAGGAAGGCCCTGTAGTTCATGTTAGCTGGCCAGTGTGACCTTTCCATGGCCTTAGGTGCAGGGAAATCTGAGGGGATTTCCCTGCACCTAAGGGGAAGAATAAGGGAAGAAGAATAATAGTATTTACAGTCCTGAAACAGCTCAAGACTGCCTGTGCATTCACATCCTAGATTGGTATTGTAATGGTCTGTTCTTACACATCCTTGTAATGGTCTGTTGTCCTTTGCCTAGGGTTGTACTCAGTGGCCTCAGGGTACATTTCTATTGTGGGGGTTGTCCAGGTGAGAAATGGAGCCTCTGTTTTATGAGCTGTATTACCAAGGGTTTAACTGGTGTGCTTAAAGTTGGCAGGGGACAGGACAGCAGCATCTGGCTAAGGGAAGTTAGTGTGTCTTTATCAAAAGAAGGTTTTACTTGCTGAGATCCTACTCTTAGTTCTGAGAAATGATGGTATCACTATTGGCTTCAAAATGTTGGTTTAAAAGCCAGATGTTCTTGGCAACTGGTTTTTTTAGAACTGTATCCCAGTACTGCAGAATTAATAAATCCTCAATATGCGCATTACAGGTGGGTTTAGACCCTGAGCGGTGATTGCATATGAAAGGCTCCCTTGTTCAGGCTTCTTGGTGTGTTTGGCTCTTCATTTAAAAGGATGCTGCAGGTGAACACATAACTGGAGAGCAGAGGTGTAGCTTTTGCCTATCCAGAAAAGATGGATCTGAAAGGGTCTCATGTAAACTCAGATGGGGATGGACACACCTTGATGGTTATATGAATAGGAGCAAGAGGATTTAGAGCAAAAAAAGAGAGGGTGAGTCCAACGGTGTATATGGACACAAATTTAAGGCTATGTATTTGTACAGTGTGGCATGTATAATGCCTGTTGGTAGGTGGGAACAGCTCCTCACTGGTCACATTGTAGCCTCCCGATTTCATGTCCACCCTTTTAGCCTCAGCCAGGAGGGAAGCAGAGTGTGGACTGGCTCAGTCTTTGAACTTCTTTGGGATTCCTGCTTGAGGGAACTTTCTTCTCCGGAAGATGTGAGTCCTTGGCAGCAGGAAGACTGAAGCTAGCCTGAGTCCATGATGCTGGTAGCCCAGCTGCAGTGGACACTCTGGAGGGGAGATGCAGGCACAGCAGCCTTTGCCTCCTGATCTCTGGCTGAACTATGGCCCCCTAGCTGAGGGGGAGGTGGGATGTGCTCTTCCCAGGAACTGAGTCATGTTTGATGACTTCAGTTAGTCCAGATCAGCTGGCTGCAGCCTTCTTCTGTTGCTCTTGACACTCTCCAGTGCCTGAATTGCTCTTTTTTTGTAAGTTTAGTATAGAATAGACAGTCTTGTGGGAAGGGACCTACAATTGTCCAGTTCTACTGCCTGAGCAGCTCAGGGCTGACCAGGAGTTAAAACATTTTGTCAAGGACATTGTTCAAATGCCTCTTAAATAGTGACAGGTCTGGAGCATTGACCAGCTCTCTAGGAAACCCATTCCAGGGTATGACCACCCTCTGGTAAGGAGAGGCTTCCTCATGTCCAATCTAAACCTCCTTTGATGTGTCTTTGAACCATTTCCATGTGTCCTATCACTGGATGCCAAGGAGCAAGGACTGGTACCTTTCCCTCCTCAGGAAGCTACAGAGAGCAATGAGGTATCCCCCAGCTTCCTCCGACTTAGACAAGCCTGAAGTCTGTGGCCTCTCTTCCTAACCTATGCCTTCCAGCCCTGTTTCCAGCTTGGTTGTCCTTCTGAACCCACTGCACAGGCACTGTTGTCCATAGGCAGTTCTCACTAACTGACTCCAGCTACCCTGCCTACAGCATAGATTTCTGTCACAGTTTTTGCTTTTTTAACTTCTTCCATTTTTGGCTGATCACTCCTAGGTCTACATCTTGGTCCTGAGACAATGAATTTGTTTCCATCTTTAGTGTTGGAGAGGCTCTGTCTCCATTGTGTGTTGCTTCCCGATGCCTGTGCTCAGAGTTTGTTCTGGCTTCCAGGGATACGTGCCTGCTCCCATAAAGGTCTCGTTAGCCATGCTAATTAAATCAGCCTTATTACTTGTGTTCAGTGCTGTGTTAACGTGATCACTTGATCATATAGACAGGAATTGTCCTTTGTCCTCTCACATGAGGGCAGATGGAGCCAGGTCTCTGTGGCAGACACTACAGGCATGGTGACAGTAATTTATTTCAGTGACTGTTGGTGGTGCGGTGGCATGCGCTGCCCACATCACAAGGGACAGCAGAGTCTGGAAGTATTTTTCTGCATTTATTTTCCACATTTTGACAAGAGTGACCCAGTGCTGCTTTACAAGATGGCACAGCCATCAGTGAGGTCTGACTGTGGGGGATTTGATTTGGGTGTCTTGGGCAGAGGCATGGGTGGCTTTGGTGTCTTCCCAGCGGCCTCCACCCAATGCTCTAAGTGATTCTGTGTTTGCTTGTAGGCTGCAAGAAACCCGTGTCAGCGTCAGAGAAGGAGATGGAGTGGGCACAGATGGCCTGTCACCGATGTCTGGTTTATCTGGGAGATCTAGGTAAAGACAACATTGCCTCTAAGGGCAGCCTTTAAAACGGGCAGAAGATGCTGCGTCTACCATGTGAGGTCTTTGCTACTGGGCACCAGCCAAGGTTACTTGCAGATTCTGTTTTCCTCTGACACCTTCGTCACAGACTGGGATAAGTGAAATCCTCCTGGCTGAACTGCTACAAGTTACAGGACCTTTGTATTTGGTCAGGTAGATGAGGAGTTTGCTGCTGATAACCAGCTGTAGCCATGTCTGTGAAAGTGGAAGCCTTTGCTTTTATTTACGTTGTTTCAACAGTATGAGGGATCAAAGAGAGTTCAGTTCAGGTTGCTTAGCTGTGACTTACAAAGCCACTTCCATCAACACCAGCGGGACTGAAAATCAAATTTAGGCAATATTGTGCATCAGTCCAGAGTTTTGCCACTGCAAAGCCCCAGGTTCTTTGTCATTGGCTGTGTGGCATCCTTTTTATAGCAGGCATGACTGTCCCACAGTCATGACCTCATGAAGTGTGTGGTAAGTGTGTCAGCTTCTTGATGGTGAATATGTAGGAGTAAAGACATAGCTGCATAGCTGCGCCACACTCTTGGAAGTGTGGCGCAGGTACACATGTCTAGCGCTGCAGCCTGCAGCTGGTGAAGGTTATTTGGCATTGGTGTTGCATTAGAATCAGCCTAAGAATGGTGTTGCAAGTAAATGTCTTGTGGAGGTAGTAGGAATGACTTACCTGAGTGGTGGGAGAGAAATGTGCTCACCTTTTCACAGTGCTGTCACCTAAGGTTTCCAAAATGCCTACGTTTGTAAAAAAAAAAAAAAAAATAGAGACAGATAGAAAGTAAATAAAGTTCAGTCTAGCCACAGTCAGGTATTTTATTAAGACAGCTGACTTGAATTAGGTGTCACACCCTGCTGTACTAGAATACAGTCTGAGGTACATGAAAATGGAACACAACTCTGAGTTACTTCAAGGATAGATGAATCAGCACTTAACACATGGAGCAGAACAACATTTTCCTTTTGTTCATGTGATGACGCAAGTGTGGCAGGCTCTGCCCTCAGCGGGAAAGGAGTTATGTATGGTGTGAGCACATGAAAGAAAAGTGTTTCAGACAGGCCTGGCAAACCCTGTGTGTTGCAGTGTTTGCCAAGAGCAAACACTGGTGGATTTGTTGACTTCACTAGTATTTCAAGTTTGGTGGTATTTTTAATAGAGAAACCATGCTGCTCTGCAGCAGACACTGCCTTTGTGTTTCTGGTGCATGGTGTGTGGTTTCCTTTCAGCTCGCTATCAGAATGAGCTTGCAGGCGTGGACACGGAGCTGCTGGCTGAGCGATTTTACTATCAGGCCCTTTCTGTTGCACCACAAATTGGTGAGTGACTTACCATGAATTTGTAGTTGTTAAAATCATGTTGCTGCAACGTAAAAACAATGTAGTATTACACCGGTTATGTTTATATCCTTCAGCTAAGAGAGGACTGGTTTTACCCTCTGGTTAAAGTTTCTTCCCTTGAGAACTTCTCTTGCTGGCAAGCCAAACAGAGGAGTTAAAGCCAGTGTGCTCTTTGCCAGTGACCTCACTGTACTCAACTGAGGGCCTCTGAGAAGCCTAGACTTCCCTGACTGTGGTGATGTTGTACCTGTGGGCTAAGGGCACATCCAGCTCTCAATTGCCAGGAGCAAGGCTTTATCTGTCACATTATCAGTCACCTTCCCCTTTTACCCATTAAAAAAACATCTCGTGTGCTGCTTCCTTCTTCAGAAGTGCCTCCTTCTGAGAACACATCAGTGCCAGAGTAGAGGGCCTGTCATACCTTAAAGTGTGTGATTCCAGCCAAATGTTCTCTACACGCTATCTTTGCAGGGTTCTTACTGAACTGTTTTAGAGGTCATTCCCAAATAAAAGTGACAAAAGTTTCTGCACCACAGGAGCTGGAATAGAGCTCTCAGATGCTGATAATATGGCATCTCTGTCAGGGAGTATGGCGTCAAGGCCACACCCCTGTTAATACAAAGGAGGCAGTGTTGTTTGCTCTTCTCTCTTATCTATATAACTGGCACAAGGTGGGGAGGATCTAAATGCTCTGTAAAATGGAAAACAAACCCTCGATGGTGGAAGGATTGAGTAGTCCAGACCTTTGTACTGCAGCTTTACTACTCTTTGTGTATCCTGGCTTCTGTCGTTTGTGGGAATGGAGTGGAAGCGAAAGGATATACTTTCTAGCCAGGGCTGTTGGAGAACTAAAAGTGAATTCCATTGCCTCTCTCCTTCCTGACAGGAATGCCCTTCAACCAACTGGGAACATTGGCAGGGAGCAAATACTACAATGTGGAAGCTACCTACTGCTACTTACGCTGGTGAGTTCCTGCAGATCTAGATGTCCTGGGCAGGGAAGCCATGCACTGCTACTGTTGGTGCCAGATCCTGTCTCCTTACTTTGAACTTGGCACTGTTTTTGGCAAATGAATTTTAGGGGAAGGGAAAGAGATGAGTTTAGTGTGCCCTTGAGCAGAATTGGTGGTAATGAGAGCAAGCCTTGGTCAAACCAAACCATTGTGCTGGTTACTAATCACCTGTTCAGGGCTGCACCTGCAGGTCTTTGCCCAAGCCTCTTGTGTGAGCTGGAGAGCCAGGCTGGAAATGGGTTGGAGGTGCTGGATGGAATTCCTGGCTTGAAGGCACTGGTGGAAGCTGTGAGGCAACTGAAGTGCAGTTTGCAGCCATCAGTGGGAGTTTAGTTGCCCAGCATGTTCAGACAGCAGCGCTGGGTACTTGTCCTCATGTCTCAATGTGCCTGAATAACTTGCTAGTGAGTTAAAGCCATAAAATGTGAGCGGCCTTGTGGAGAAGTAACTTTGACTGTGTCCTGTTTTGGTGCTTTAGTATCCAGTCTGAAGTGTCTTTCGAAGGTGCCTATGGGAACCTGAATCGGCTATATGACAAAGCAGCCAAGATGTATCATCAGCTGAAGAAATGTGAAACCAGGAAGTTGTCTCCAAGCAAGAAACGGTAAGAAGAGAAAAGAAAAGGAGAAGTGCAGGCTGAGAGTTTGCAGTGCCACTAGCGTATCCTCTGGGTTTAGAGTAGTATCTTTGTTGGAAGTGTGGCTGGTAGATGGGCCATTCAGCACAGTGACTGTTCCCACTCTAGATCCCATTCTCGCTCTCTTGGTTCATAATTTCAGGAGAATAGCTGAATGCTGGCTAGGTGTAGAGTTTGCACTGAGAGATTTTCTCACTCTTCCCTGGAGTCGGGGACTGTTCATGAGGGTTGGGGCATATTGGTGAAAGTTGGCAGTGTATAAACTGTCTTCTTTCTCTCCAGTTTCATCATAATGGGCTTTTCAGTTGAGACCTGATTTACCTGTTAATAGAGCTCTGTCAGCCCAGCTCATCTCTGTGATGGGGCACCTGCTTAACAGTGTTTTCTCCTCCATTTTTTTAGAGGAAAAGACATTAAGAGGTTGCTGGTGAGCTTCATGTACCTGCAGAGTCTTTTGCAGCCAAAGAGCAGGTAAGGTTATGGTAAATTATATCTTCTCTTGATAACTCACGGTAGCAGGCACTTGGAATTGGAAGAGATGGTTTCCTGTAGGATGACAGTGCCTGTGCTGAGGCTTTCTGCCAAAAGGCCCAAGGCTTTGGACTATCTGTGCATGGAGCATGAAGTACTTTGGTACTTCAGGGGAGGCTGAAGTACCAAAGGGTTAAATACTTTGTGACTTGTCTAAATCAAGCCACCCTGTGTGTTGAGCTCCTGAGCCTTGCAGCGGTCTCTGTGCTGTACTGTGCATTTAGTGTTTACTTACACTAAATGCAGTCATCAGGTGCTTTTTCCTGTCAAGCTCTGTATTCAGCAAAGTTGCTGTCCACATGTGTGGGGCTGTTCACTGCACTTGGAAGTCTGTAACTATACACCTTGTTTAAAGGAACACCAAATCCTGGCTGTGTTAGAATAAATGGATAGCTTTATATAGCTGTATGATTTTGGGCTTTTAGATTTTTTTATTGGATTTTCTCTGGCTGCTGAAGGTTTTCAGGTGATTTTAAATAAACCTCTTACTGCTTGAAAAAGAGCATGTGTTTTAAAGGGCTTAATACAAGCTGCAGTTAAATTCATTGTGGAATGGCTTAGGTTGGAAGGGACCTTCTGGGGATCCAGCACTTCCCCAAAGTAGTCTTCACTATGAAAGTAGATGAGATGTGAAGTTGGATGAGTTTGCTCAGAGCCTCATCACACTGAGTTTTCATTGGATCCAAGGACAGAAATCCCACACCTTTCTGGTCCCCTTTCCAGTGTTTGACCACCTTCCCCACAAAATTTTTTTCTTCTTGAATCTAATCTCATTTTTCATTTCTGTAGTGTGTACTCATAATTTCTCTTCTTTTTGCTGTGCTCCACTAAGGAGAGTCTTATTCCATCCTCTGTAATCACCTGTTTGGCATCTGGACACCGCCCCATGCCTTCTATCTTTCAGGCTGAACAAACTCAATTCTTTTTGCCTCTTCTCATGTTCTCTCATTATATTCTCTGATCCTCTGCTGGACTAAATCCAGTTTGTCAGTGTGTTTTTGTTTGGTGGGTTTTTTTTGTCCTGGGGACCCAAAGACCAGATACAGTGCTCCAGATGCCACCTTGTGAGTACTAAATAGAGAGCCAGAACATGTCCTTAACCTGCTGGCTCTGCCCTTGTTCATACAGCCCAGTACGGAATTGCCTTATATTGAGGTGGAACCACAAGGCTCCTCTAATATCCACTCCACATGTATTTAGCACATAAAAAATTTGGGAATTACTTCAATTTCACAAGCACACTTTCCCCTGAAAAGGCTTGCTGTAAGTTTCACAGGCAGCTTTGTTTTGTAACTAGGAGGCTCCCTCAGCCCATTGGATTGATCTCATGGACGCTTCCTTTGAAGGACTGAATAGCTGTGGAGGATTTTTGAATATTCTGGGCTGCAGGAGAGACATGGGAGGAGGAAAAACTGAGTCCCATGTGTGGCAGTGTAATACTTTTCCCTGAGCAGTGCATCTAGAACTTTTGCTCCCTTTAGCATTTAAGTGCCTTGTATAGCTTAATGGCCACTACTGAGCTCCCAGGAGAAAATTAATCTTGTTTTTGGTGACCCATCTCTAGGTATTGTTTGTCTTTAGTTTTGCAGCTTTAAAGAGGAGAACATAATCTGATTAATGTTACTTCCCGTAGCTGTTGTTGCCTGCAGTATATTCCTTGGTGCACCATCCTGCCTAGTGCTAAAGACAGCCTAACTGCCAGTTTTGGTTCAGTTTCTGGGCAGCCATGCCAGGAGCATGAGTCTTGAGTTAATAATTCTTATTTATTTTTCACTCTTTTTAAGCTCTTTGGATTCTGAGCTGACATCTCTCTGCCAGTCTGTGCTGGAGGATTTCAACCTGTGCTTGTTCTACCTGCCCTCTCCTCCTAACCTGAGCTCAACTAGTGAAGATGGAGAAGAGTATGAGAGTGGCTACTCCTTCCTTCCTGATCTCCTGATCTTTCGCATGGTGATCATCTGCCTTATGAGCGTTCACAGCCTCAAGAGGGCAGGTAACCAGTGCTTTGTTTGGAAATTTCGTGCTGAACATCCAGCAGCACAGTTCAGTTGGAGATGCTGTCTGAACTGGTATTCATGCAATGGTATAGTGATCACCTCCTCCATTTCACTGTGCTGTCTGGTTGCAGGTTCCAAGCAGTACAGTGCAGCCATTGCCTTCACACTGGCCCTCTTCTCTCACCTGATAAATCACGTCAATATTCGCCTCCAGGCTGAGCTAGAAGAAGGTGAAAATCCTGTCCCAGCCTTTCAGAGTGATGGCACAGGTAAGATAACAGAGACGGCAGCACCTGGATCTCCCAGATTGCCTGCCTACAGGGCTGTCTTTCTCTCCTTTCTACCATGGGCATGGGTTTTGTAGTGCACAGGTGTATTGATCTTTTACTTCTGGTCTGGAATCCCCAAAGATGGTTGATGTGCTGAGTTGTCTCCACTTGGATGCTCTTTCTGAGTATCTGAATCACCTCAGGATTGACATGTTTGCTTTCTGTATCTCTTGGCAGCTCATTCATCATCTGTTTATCCCAGTCTGAGACTATATTCTCTGTCTTTGTTTGCTGTTGTTTACTGGCTGCTTTCATCTTCCACTGAGGAGATGATCTTGGGTAAAACACCTGGGCTGAGGGAGGTGGAAGAGAACTGAGTGAGGCTGAGGGAGACAGACCCACTCAGCATACCTCAATTCTGCTCAGGCAAGAGAGGCTCTTGAATTTCTGGGGGATTTTATTCAGCAGTGAATAAAACTGCCAAACCTTTTCCCTGAAAACAGTCCATTTGCAATATTTCGCTGAATGCAGGGTGAGGGAGTTTTTGGTAAAAGCAACAACAAACGACCCCTCCTCTGCAGGTTTTGGAGCTGTCATGGTGGTCCAGGGCTGCTAGAAAGGCTCCTTGCTTGTTGGTCAAGAAAGGGATTGGGTCAGGTCAGTGTAGTTACAGAGCATATGTCCTTGTCCTCCTTGATGGGTCACTTAGCTCTTTGTAGAAAGTTTGGGAGGAGAGTTAGAGTTCAGCTGTGTTCTATGCTGGTTTAGCAGCCTTGAGCACTGAGGCTGCCTGGTAACAGAGTCACCCAGCTTGGGCAGTAGGAATCCCAGCTTCCCAGGTGCTTTCAGAAAGTGAGTCTTTCTGCTGGGATTGCTTATTCTGCGATGGAAGACACTGATGGAAGTGATGGCTGAAGTTTGCAGCCCTGGGCCCTAGGCTGACAAGCAGCAGCCTGTAGAACACACTGTGGCTTTAACTTATATTCTCCCTGTAAATACAGATGACCAGGAGTCGCGGGAGCCTGTGAACTCAATTGAGAAAGAAGCTGAAGCTGAGTTGGCCAATCATCAGCCCAGTGAGGAACAGCGGAAGAATGACTGCAAGAAAAGCAAAAAATACTCTCGTCTCTCCTGTTTGCGCCGCCGCCGCCACCCCCAGAAAGTGGATGAGAGCGACCTGAGTGAGGGCTTTGACTCTGACTCTAGCCAGAGCTCTGTCAAGGGCAGTGATGGCTCAGAGAGTGGTTCAGAGAAGAGTGATGAGGAAGCAGAAGCTGCTTTTGATGTGGAGACAGACTCTGACATGAACAGCCAAGAATCTCGGTCTGACTTGGAGGACATGGAGGATGAACCGGGTGAGGAGGGAAGCAGCCAAGGCAGAAGTGGGCCCAAAGAGACCTTAAAGAACTGTGTGGATGGCAGTGGACTAGGGGACTTAAAGATCCCAAGCATCTCCAGCATTGAGGCTCTGGATCCAGCAGTCAATGGGCCAGCTTCCCTGAGCACTAATGATGCAAGCATAGCCAGTAATCTCCAGGCCATGTCCACCCAATTGTTCCAGACCAAACGCTGCTTTCGCTTGGCTCCCACGTTCAGCAACATCCTCCTGAAACCCAACAGTGAACCACCTGCCTTGAAGGACGGGATAGAGAGCAAGCCATGTGTCAATGGAGATCTGGAGAAGACCAGCTTGGTGGACCAAGGTAGGGCCTTGTTATTGCAATTATGTGTAGAAAACTGTAACCTATAGCAATCTGTTTGCTAAACTCACCATTTCCCATGGTGCAGGCTCTCCTTTGCTAGGTTTGGAGGGCCAGGTTGTCCAAGTATTGGGCAGGCCTTGGGTTGGACATTTCATGATGGAGAAGCTTTACTGCCCAGCATGCAGGAATATGTGCACTGAGCAAAGGAAACACATGCAGCCAACCGGGGTTACCAGAACAACTGCTGTTCTGCAGACTAAAATGTGAGCTGCTGTGATAATCACAGGCTCACAGTCTGGTTTATTTAAAAGGGACTTTAAAGCCCATGTCATTTCATCCATCTTGCACTAGGTTGTTCAAACTACATCCAACCTGGCCTTGAACACTTCAGGGATGGGACAGCCACAGCTTCTCTTGGCAACCTGTGCCAGAGCTTCACCACCCTCACAGGAAAAACTTCTTCCTAATACTACATCTAAATTTACCTTCCTTCAGTTTAAAGCCACTCCCCCTTGTCCCCTCCAGGACCTCGTCAAAGTCCCTCACCAGCTCTCTTGCCCCTTTAGGCAGTGGAAGGAGCTATGAGGTCTCCCTGGAGCCTTTACTTCTTTAAGCAGAACACCCCCAGCTCTCCCAGCCTGTCTCCAGAACAGAGGGGCTGCAGTCTCTGGATCATCTCCATGGCCTCCTCTGGACTCACTTCAGCAGCTCCATGTCCTTCCTGTGCTAGTGGCCTAGAGCTGGAGGCAGCTCTGCAGGGGGATCTCAGCAGAACAGAAGGGCAGAATCCCCTGCTTCACATTCTGCCTACACTGTTGGGGATGGGCCCAGGACAGTGTTTGGTTTCTGGGTACCCAGTATACGTTGCCACAGCATGCTGAGCTTCTTGTCAACCCATGACCCCAAAATCAGGGCTGCTCTCCATCCATTCTCCCCCAGCTGGTGATTGTGCCTGGGATTGCCCCAATACAAATGCATTTCTCCTTGCCCTTGATATTCCTTCTGGGGTTGGCACAGACCCACCTTTCCAGCCTGTCTGTTCCTCTGGTGCCATCCCTTCCCTCCAATATGTGACCCTGCCACACAACTCAGTGTTGTCAGCAAACTGGCAGAGGGTGTACTTGATCTGTCTGTGACACCAATAAAGAGGTTAAAAAGTGCTGGTCCCAACCCAAGGATGCCCCTCTTCACTGCTCTCCACTTGGACATTGAGCTGTTGGCTGCAGCTCTTTAACTATGACTATCCAGCCAAGTCATTGTACACTAAGTGGTCTATCAATCAAATCCATGTCTCTCCAGTTAAGAGACAAGGATGTTGTGCAGGACAGTGTCAAATGCTCTGCGCAAACCCAGGTAGATGAGGTCAGTTGCTCTTCCCTCATCCTCCACTGCTGTAATGCCATCGTAGAAGGCCAATGAATTTTTCTGGCACGATTTGCTATAGTGAAACCATTTTGGTTCCAGAGGGTAATTCTAGCAGGTATTAAAGATAGCATCTTCCCTTTTCCCTTTGTGAAATATCTAATCAGACACTTGCTTCTGGTGATAGATAGGGCAGATGGAGGACAGGAAGTTCTCCATGAGATGACAGATTATCATTCCAATGCTCATGTAGAAGTTTGTGTGGAAGATGTGACCCAGGTGCATGTGAGAGGTGTTGAGGGCCTCTCTGTGACCCACCGAATGTGCCTCATTGACCCCTGAACCCCTGGGAGATGCACAGCAGGTGGAGCTGCCATGTCTCCACTACCACTCAGCTTACACAACCGAGTGATGTTCTGCGCGAAAACAGCTGGAAAGGGAGATGTGATAAACTACAGGGAATTGTTTGTATTTCACATACAACTACATGGGCCTGTTCAGTCCTGTTTTTCATTCCTCCCAGCTTCCCTGGAGCAAGGAAATATTCTGCATCCTGCTGTCAAACCCAGCTGGCCTACAGCAGTGGCAAGATTCCAGCTTTGCTTGGGCCAGCATTTGAAGGCACAGTATTAGATCATGTTAGTGTTGACTGGCTCCTGGCACTGCTCCATGGCCACTTGAAAGAGATGGGGGATAAAGGAAGAAACAAATGGGCTTTGGTCTGTTTAACTCTTTCTCTCAGTGGTTATCTCGCTGTTGCAGCACCAGGAACATGTGGCCACAATACCTTTACAATGAGAAAATAAAGATGGAATGAGTTCACTGTGTGCTTTTTAGCTTCAAGCTCTCCTCATCTGTGCGGTACCCAAACTGCTTTTTCATGGTATAGCACTGTCAGTGGTGGGTTCTGAATAAATCACCTCCTTTCTAGTGATTCCGAGGGTTTATGGGATGCCCGTAGCTGTGCTAATAGGAAGCAATGGTAGCACTTGAAATAAGGGCCTGTAGCAAAATGTGTGGTTGATTCCCAACTTGACCTCAGGTCACTTGTGTCACATGTGATTCCATTGGCAATGACTTTGAGATTTTCAGGTCTGGAGAGTTAGAAGAGTTCAAAGAATATGTTCAGTATTTAAGATTTTCTGACTCATAGGACAGCCCTGCCATTTCCTTCTCCTGCCTGGGAGCATGTTGGCCTCATGGCTCAAAGCTGGGAGCATGTTGGCCTCATGGCTCTGTTCCCTGCAGGAACTACTCTGGTCCTTTTGCTGGCATGTGCTGCCCCACTCTGTCAACAAGCCTCTTGGAGGCTGCTGCAGATGGTTAGGCATTGTTCGAGCCTTCACAGGGAGATTTTAACCCTCTTATCCCAAGGAGGAAGGAAAGGCAGGGGTGATACACTCTAGTAACAGCACAGGGGACAGGGACTGGTTTTGCGGTGAGAACGTGTGGAGGCACCGAGTATTTCAACTCAAGTATTACCAGCCCAGTGCTATTCTGACACCAGCAGGGCTTGGCTTCTCAGGGGGTTTAAGAGCTGCCATCTTGTGCTTGCCTCTGTTTTCCAGATGATGTATCTGACTCTGAAGAAAGCATTTCAAGTAACAAGTCCTGCAGAAATGAGCGATCCCTTCAGGAGAAGTTGGAGATTGTGACCAATGAAGGACTGCTGCATACTGTCAAGGTGTTCCTGGACTGGCTGAGGACAAACACAGACCTCATCATTATGTGTGCTCAGGTGGGGATGGTGTTGGGCCCTCTGCAAGGTTGTCTGGTCAGCTTACCTGGGCTGGTTGCAGCCATGGCCCCAGTCTTGGGTGGAGGGTGACAGTATGTCCCCCACCAGCTGAGTTAAGCTAATCTGGGCTTAAGAAGGATGGTGAGGTAGATTTACTCTTCATAAAGCATTCTGAGGGTTGTGAGATGCTGGAAGGCCTAAGCTGCCTAAGTTCTTGTATATGTCTGTCTTGACATTTTCTATGGCCTTTTGTGTTCTCTTCCTGCAGAGCTCTCAGAGCCTGTGGAACAGGCTGTCTGTGCTCCTGAACCTTCTGCCTTCTGCTGCAGACCTGCAGGAATCAGGTACTGGAGAAAGAAGTGGCAATGTAATTTTTTACCAAGCCTAGTCATCAGTGATTCCCAGCGTGTGTGAAAGCTTGGGGAGGAAGATGTCCTAGTAACAGTTTTTATAAGCACAATAGGAATTAACAGGTGCATGTGCTGGTTTTTTGTTTAAACACCATTCCAGTGTGTATATTCCTATATATGCACAGTATATACAGGAGTATATGTATATATTCCTATACTGTCCCATAGTCTTTAGAATCATATAATCATAGAACATCCTGTGTTGGAAGAGACCCCCTCCCACTCCTTGCTCCAGGATTGAGTTCAACTGCTGGCCTTGACAGGCCAACCCCAAAAATCACACACAAAAATGCTGTATTAATACATTAATATGGCTGGCAGCATACTGAAACAGTGACACCAGCATGTGAGAATTCATGTGTGACCAACAAGAGTGAAATTCACTGCCAGTGGCAGGAGTAAGGCTGTGATTTTGCCATGGTAATCTTGAAAAATAGTTTCAGAGCTCCAGCTGCTTGTGATGTGCCATGTTCCTCTTCAGGGCCGAGCCTGAAGTTCCCAGTGGTTCATGAGAAGCAGAGTTTAAACGTGGTTGCTCATCAGTTGGAATAGGTGGGAAAGCTATCCCTTGAAACAGATGGTTTTCCAGAGTCCATTGGCAGATTGTTTGGGAGAGTTGCTCTTTGTATTGTGGGTGGTCTTGTGGTTCCTCCTTAAGCAGGTGCTCACAGAACATGTGTCATTAATACCTCTGCCTGTGAGCATCACAGATCATGTGCCTTAAAGCGGTTCTCTTCTTAGCCCCCTCATCAGTTGTTTTGCTCTCCTTCTTGTCCCTCCTCTCCAGGGCTGGCCCTGTGTGATGAAGTCAAAGACATCCTGAGTGATGCTGAGCTCCCAGACCTGAAAGCCAACCTGCTGCTCCCTGAAGATGTGGCCCTGCGCAATCTTCCCCCTCTGAAAAATGCACACAAGAGGTTTAACTTTGAGCAGGACCGGCCCATTTTTTCAGCAGTTGAGGAGGTGAGTTGGGGTAATTCCTGAAAAGAAATAGACCTGGTGTGTTACATAGTTCCTTTTCCTAGCACTGAGGGCCTGATCAGAGGTTTATGGAGCAGGTGTGGCAGGGTGCTGCTGAGGTTTCCTAAGATTTTCTTGGGTTCAGGAAGCCCAGACTGCTGGCACCCCTGAACCTTCTGACCAGCTGTAGTCTTTCCCACAGCCCCCTCCTGCAGTCTCTGACTTCAGAAGAGATCAGAAACATGCATCAGAACTGGGTATTTAATATCAGTTCCTGCCTTTTTCAAAAGTGTGAGCTGCAGGTCAGTGCTGCCTCAGGCTGCAGCCACCAGCACCTTGGTTACAGTGGCTGGTGACTGCCTTCTGCTTCCTTACAGTCTGTCGTGCGAATCTGCTGCATTCGGAGCTTTGGCCACTTCATTACCCACTTGCAAGGCAGCATCCTGCAGTTCAACTCAGAGCTTGGGATCTTCATCAGCATAGCACAGTCAGAGCAAGACAACTTGCTGCACCAGGCCCAGGCCCAGTTTCACATGGTGAGTTGGTAGAGGTGAATGAATTCTCTGTACTTGGCAGAGTTTCTTGTAGGTTACTATTAGGTTGTAACTATAATCACAGATCTTTGGGAGATGAAAGTTTTGTTCCTTAAAGCTGTTCCAGTGTCCCCTTTTTACTCTGGAAGTGTTTCTGGAAGTGTATGCTAGTGTCAGCTGGTGTTTCCTCCTAACTGATACAGAAGTTTGGTTTTGCAACTAGGCTGCAGAGGAAGCTCGTCGGAACAGGCTCATGAGAGACATGGCTCAGCTTCGACTGCAGGTAGGAGATGCCAGTTCCAGCCTGAAAACCAGCAGGGTAGTGGCTGGAATGTCAGAACCTGGGAAGGGGAGGGGGTCCCATCCCACATGAAGGCAGTAAGTCCATTCTGCATAGATTGAACTGTAGAATATCTCAAGTTGGAAGGGATCCCATAAGGATCATGGAGTCCAAGTCCCTGCTTCTCTCAGGGCTATTTTTAAACTGAATGCCTTCTTGAGCTCTGGCAGCTTGGTGTGACAGCCACTTTCCTGGGGAGCTTGTTCCAGGAACCAGCCACTCTCTGGGGGAAGAACCTTTTCCTGATGTTCAGCTTGAACTTGCCCTGATGCAGCAATGAAGCTATAAATGAAATGTACCATTTCCTCATGTCCTATTGCTAGTCATTGGAGAGAATAAGTCAGCACCTCCTGCTTGCTGACCCCCTTGAGGAAGGTGTGGGCTGTGATGGGGCAGTCACCCACAGCCTTCTCTGCCCCAGTCTGAGCAAAATGAGTGACCTCAGCCACTTGAGCCTTTCACTATCCTAGTCATCCTCCTCTGGACACTCTCTAATATTTTGGTTCCTCTATTACATCAAGGTGCCCCAGACTGTTCACGGTACTCAAGGTGGGGCTGCACTGGGCAGTGCACAGGGGGACCATCTCCTTTTGCTGACCCTCGGCTGCATTCAGCCCTCTGTTATGTATGCTCGGAGTTTGAAAGGGCCTGGTGGAGCTTTGCAGGGCAAGTCTTGCCCTGTTTGATGGTCTGTTTCAGCATAAATGTGAAACAAGTGTCTTTGTGTGTGTGTTTTCAGCTAGAAGTATCTCAGCTGGAGGGAAGTCTCCAGCAGCCCAAGGCACAGTCAGCCATGTCTCCTTACCTTGTTCCGGACACCCAGGCCCTCTGCCAGCACCTGACTCTTGTCAAGCAGCTGGCCACTAGTGGGAGGTTCATAATCATCATCCCTCGAACAGGTATGGGTACTCCACAGCAGGTAACTGTCAGTGGCTGGTGAGTGGCTGCCTATCCCTTCTATGCTAGAAGCAGGCCCCAGGGGCCTGGGTGGTGGGTTTACCTCCTGTTCTTGTCCTTGACTTCATCTGGAACAGTTGCAACACCCTTTTGATGTGTTGCTTTTGGGGCCAGTTCTATGTGTGGCCCATGCTTGGGATTTTGACAGTGTGTTAGAAGAACTGACAGAGAAAAGAGAGGTCCTGTTCCCTCTCTGCCTCTCCTGTGGCAGCTATTTGTTGGACAGTGTTCTGTGGAATGGGAAGTACTTGATCCCTCTGGATTAGTTTGCAGAAGTAGAACTGTAAACAAGATGGTTTTGGTTGTTTTGTTTTTTTTTTTTTTTCTGTTAGTTATCGATGGCCTAGACTTCCTGAAAAAGGAGAACGCTGGTGCTAGGGACAGCATTCGGTATCTGGAGGCAGAATTTAAAAAGGGAAACAGGTGAGAGCAGGAGATGGGTGAGATTTTCCCTTGTGTTTGGAATGGGTGGGCTTTGGGTAGGAGCAGGCTGTGGATCCCTTGGAGCAGAATGAGTACTGGGCCAAGGAAATGCCAGACTTCAGGAACGGGAAGGCAGTGAAGTAGCAGATTCAGCAGCTGGTTCTTCAGATATGTTGGTAGTTGCTGCTCAACTGTGAAGTGCAGCTGCTTCTGAGCAGTGGTGGAGTTACATCTCTGTTGCTGTATAAACTGGAGCAGTGACCTTTGCCACTGCACTGGGAGTGCTGGAAGAGCTGGATTGTGCCTGGGTGCTCTGCAGAAACATAGTTGAGAGGACAAACTGCATCTCTGAGGCCAGTGTCGGGCTGGTGGGCTTGAGACATGCAGTACTGTGAGCAGCGTGTGGGAATGGTGGTGAGGCAGGGAGGTGATCGAAGGGATTCACAGGGGATTCTTTGCATGGACCTTTGGGTGTTAAATTTGGGTTGGTTGGCTCCACAGCACCCAGAGGAATTGCTGTGGAGCACTGACTTTAGCCTGCATGACAGTCTCCATATGAGCTCAGAGACTCTGCTTTCTCCTTAGGTACATTCGTTGCCAGAAAGATATTGGGAAGAGTTTTGAGAGGCATAAATTGAAGAGACAAGATTTAGATGCCTGGTAAGATTTCAGCATCTGAAGGTGTCTGAGCCCAGTTCACAGCAGGCAGGTGGCTTTGGGGAGAGGTGTTAGCACTGGGACCCATTGCAGAGCTTGTTCTGTGTGAGCAATGACGAAATTCCTTGGAGATAAGGGCAGCCACCTGTGCATGTTACACAAAGCGCTCTGTGCTCAAAAAGGTCTCAGAAAAGTCCTTAACAGGAGCAGAAAAGGAGCCCTGTTTCCCACTTATCATCCTGAGCAGATGTGGTCTTCCTGTTGACTTTCCCCTCTGTTTCTCTTTTCTGTCAGGAATCTCTATAAAATACTGGATAGCTGCAAACAGTTGACAGTGTCCCAGAGCAGCGGAGAGGACGACACCACAGGAATGGTCACCATCATCACAGGCTTCCAGCTGGAGGACCCAAGCTTATTCTCCGTGCCCATGCAGGTCAGTAGCTCTTGTCTGGCTGAGCTGAGCCATTCTGCTTCCTAGCAAAGATATAATATGATTGATTGGCAAAAGATTTTTTTTAATTTTTTTTTTGCCTTGGCTAATAACTGGCCTGGTTTCCCCAAAGTTACTTCATATGTTGAGATTCCGTATTCCTTCAAGGCTTCTTAATTTTGTGGTAGAGTATTCTGGGACAGGTGAGAGAATTTAATTTCATGTCTGTGCAGGCCTCTTGTACCAGAGCAATGAAAATTGGGAGGATTAGACCTTTCAGCTGTGCCAGGCTGACGGAGAGTCCCCAGGTTGGGAATGGCAGTTGTCTTGACCGGGCAAGTTAAAAATTAACCACCTGTTTTGTCTGTGTTTGCTTGCAGTCTGCCATCCAGGCAGCCTCCAATGCCAGCATAGAGATAAAAAATGTTGTGGAATTCTACAAGCAGTGGAAAGAGATGGGCTGATGGTCAGAAAGGCATCAGGTTGGTGAACCTTTCTCTCCCCCTCTCGCAACGTGCAGCGTCTGAACCAAGGAAACAACAATCTGGGCGACACTTAAGACACGAAGAAGCAGCAGCAGCAACAGCAACAAAAATACCTACCCAAATGAATTTTAAAGAAATGCAATGTGGGCACACACACTGACACCCTCCACCTGCATCCTGACCAGACGGCTGTGCAACTCTGATGGCGCCAACTGCTCTGAGAGAGGCCCCTCAGTATGGCCGGGGCAGAGCTCTGCCCTTCTCCCAGTCAGCAGAGATGGGCGAGAGATGGGCAGTCCTTCATACCCCTGCTTTTTCCCAAAGCTTGCTTGGCCAGCAGAAGCAGGCTGGTGGTTCAAAGCATGGATTTAACTTCAGCAAAACCAAACCAGTGCGGCAGAAGCTGAACCCTCCGGCTTGGGAAAGAAGATCCAAAGAGTGTTTTGCTCTTTGTTCAGCAATCTGGGGAAAGTGGATAGTATTTCCCCCCCCCTTCCCCTTTGAATTAATTAGTTTTCAAGGGGTTTTTTCCTTTTAATTTTTAGGTTTTATATATATGAATAATATTTAAAAAAAAAAAGGAAAAAAGAGGAGTTCCTTTGGGGTTTTGGATACTCTTCAAACGTCAGAAAGAAAAGGAGACACTCTATTTAAAAGGGGGGGAAGCTCTTAATATAATTTTTTTTTTTTTTTTTGTCTTAGAACAAACATATTTATTTCCTTTCCCAGGCCCCCATGGAGCGGGCTCAGTGCAAAGGGATGTTGGCCTGTGGGGAGGGAGCAGCCCCATGTTGCACTCCACTCTCCCTGGGAGCTGCATGCTTCATGAGCTTGACCGAGCTGCTCCAGGGAGGCCACAGGACTCTGTGCCTTCATCCCCAGTTTCTCCCACTTTACATTAGACCTTCGAGAAAAGGCATAATCTGGCAGAACTGCTGAAAGAGAGAGAAGAGCCATGTGGGATTTATGCACCATTAAGGCTCAAATGCTTGGCTTGAGCACTGCAACACTGGGATGGAGCAGATGTCTCCAAAGGACCCAAAGCCTCTTTTTCATCTTTTCTTTTTTTTCCCTTTTTTTCCCCACTAAATCTTTCAATAGGATGTGGAGGAGGAAGAAGTATCTCAAAGCCATTATCTTCTACTGGTTGTTCAATGTACCACTGCTGCAATGCTGTGCTAGAGATGGTAACAGAGCTGTGGAGTGTTTGTGTCCCCCTTTCTCACGTCCTCCTGGGCTGACATTGGCAGTGCCATAACCGCTGCTGCCTGGGAGCACTGGGCTCACGGACTGTTTCATGCTTTTCCCATCCCAAACAGGAGGGCTGATGCTACCTGAACAGATGCTGGAAGAGCTGGTTCCCCAGGTGACCTGTGAGGGATCCCGCAGATCTCCAGCCTGACAGCATCTCACACAGCCTGAGTCTGACATGCTGTCACTTGGCCAGTGCTGGGATAGGAAAGTTGCAGGTTGCTCACAGGGCAGCAGCAGAGGGGCTGGGCAGTCTCTTCATCCTCCCTCTTGCTTCTGTGTGCCCACGGAACAGATGTCTCCATCCACATGAACCAACAGCAGCTATGCAAGTACAAACCACTGGAGTCTTCTATCTCTGTTCTCACATGGGCAAGCTAGAAGCTGCTACAGCCAAAGCGTAACATCAGAAGCTGAGTCACATATTCCACTCTGTGCAGGCTCCAAGCATGGTGTGATGTACTGCAAGGGCAGGATGTTCCTTGTTTTCAGGTAAAAACTAAAAATACCAGCACAAGTACCAGAGGATTCATATCTATTCCAGTTCCAGCTCCTTTACAGCACAGCAGAGGGAAATGCCAACCTCCATGGTACAGCTGGTCCATCCCTGGAGGCTAACATACTGAGACAGGGGTTTCCCTGTGGGATCTTCCCTTTTACAGCTTCTCCTGAAACTCACAATGCTTTGCTTGGTTAAGCCAAGAAAAGGTCATATGCAGGACAGCAGGTCAGAGAGTCCAGCATACCTTGGGGATTCTTGGAGATCTGAGATGGGTTGTAAAGCTCCCAGTCACTCTTTCCTCAAGTGGTTTTATTTGAAGCCATTTTTTTGTGTAGCTCATTATTTCAATGGGGTGGAAAATGAGAAGGGAATCACCTTGTGGGACTGTTCTTGAGGTGAAACCCTCCTTGTCTGGTGGGGGGCATGGAGAGTCGATGTGCTCTGCTTTTTCCTGTTGCTGGAGAAACCCCCTGATGCTGGCTGCCGAGCACAGCAGAGGAGTCTGGAAGTCACAAAGGCTGAGCCCAGTGTGTGTGTGTGTCCTGGGAGCCTCAGTGTCACCTTTGTGACTGCACTTGGGGTTGGTGAAGAGAAGCATTGCTGGGCTATGGTCAGAGCAGTGAGGAGCTGGGAGCAGTCTTCAGCTTCACTCTATGTTGAGCGTTCCTTAGGTCCTGGCTGGATCATGAGGGGAGAGAAAATCAGTACAGGTAAAGCAGCAGCCCAGAGGGAATTCCTGTCTCACTTGGTGGTGTTACAGTTGATGGCAGGTGTTTTCAGTTCTTGCAGCTCGCACAACTGTGCAGGGTGGCAGCTGGGAGCCACGTGCTGTGGAGTTGGGCAGGCTGAGGAGGAGCTGTCTTCTGAGTCACTGAGGCCTTGTGTGGGCACAGGCAGTTTAAGAACAAAAGTAAATAAACTCAGTTTCTGTAACCAGAGGCAGTGGAGCTGCTGTGAGCCCATTTGGGGCCACATGGCAACAGCAGGGGCTGCTCACAACTGTCCCTTAGTCACTGCTCTGGTCCGCTGAGGGGTTGGTTTAATATTCCAAGGTTTGCGTAACTGGAGGGGGAAAAAGAAGCCCTCACCATGCAATGGGGAATCCTCACTGCCACCATGGCACCTTCCATTCTGAGCTGACTGGAAAGGGATTGTGACCTTTAAAAAGGACACCTGAAGGGTCCATATGCTACCCTCTTTCTCTCCAGGGCATGCAGCTGTGCTTGAGGACCTGGTGAATGGGTTTTGGATTTGCATCCCCAGTCAGAGATAACAGGAACTGAAAAACTGGAAAGGTTCCGCAGTGTGGGAACAGTGTGGCTGCAGAGCAGCCTTGGGGAAATGGCATGTAGTGTCCTGCAGCAAGTGTGGCTTTCTGAGGGGACTCAGTATGTCATCCCTAGGACTTGGGTAAAGGAAGGCACTTCAATGCCCACATCCCAACGCACAGGATTAGCTGGAGTTTCCTGCCTCATCAAGAGAGCATCATGCAGGGTGGAGATTGTACAGGCTCTGGCCATGGCTGTTCCCTGCAGTGCTGTTCCTGCACCAACTCCAGGCTTGCCCCGTAACAGCTGTAAAGCCAGTCGGGTAGCGCCCAGTGTGCTGGGAAGGAGATCAAACAGAAAAACCATCTTGTGGGCTGAAAACAAGAGTTTTCATGTGTTCTGGTATGTTTCTTGGGTTTGGTTTTTCTCTTCATTACCACCCTGTTGAGCTGTTGGGGGTTTTTGGGGTGACCCCATGCTTGGAGGACACAGGTCTGTGGTGGCTGAGGCTGGCTGGGCTGTCCCTAAACCATGGTGGACACAGTGCTTGTTGGGCTTCTGCTCCATGGTTTCATGGGCTGTTCCAAGCGGCTCCTCTGCTCCCATCCTCGCTTGGCTTGAGGCCACCTGCAATGCCTGGGGTTTTGTCTTGTATCTTTAATGTAGGGCTCTTTTCCTTCTTGGTATGCAACAACACTGGCCTGGCTGGCCAGGGTGGGGACAGTGTGGACTGGCACAGGGGCCATGTTGCTGGCCTTGCCGCTCTTAGTGAGGGGACTGTAGGTTCGAGGCTAGGGACAATCACCTCTCCTCAGCCCTCGTGTGGCACACAGGCTTGCAGAGCCAAGGAGGATCACTCTCATTGAGGGATGAGGGGACATGGGGCCTCCCAGCTGGGTGAGGAGGGGCTGGGGCTCCCAGCACATGTCTGACCATGGTCTGAACACAGCGAATGGCTTAATAAAATACCAGATGTTTGTACTTTGTGTCCTGTGATCCTTCCCAGCCCATCCCACCTTTCCTGTGCAGCCCTGGGACTAAGTGCATTTTCCATCTGTAAATCCACCCTCAAGCTGCTGACCCTTTGGTCAGCAGCTTTGCTGACCAAGCTTTCCAGGAAAGAAGTGCAGGTGGGTCCTTCCTCATCCTTGTGATGGGAATAGCATTTCCCTTGCCGCCTTTGCAAGAGGGTAGGCTGGGGATTGCAGGCTGGAGATTGGGTTGTGCAAAGGTCCCACCATGCCCTGATGCCAAGGGTAGCTGGGGGGTAGGGAGAGAAAATAAATCAGAATTCCTGCCCTGAATTCATTGCTGTCAAAGCTCCCTGATCTGCTTCCCCTGGTGGGGAACACCAAGCTGGGCATTGTAATAATTTTCTCTCCCTCTTGGGTTCTTTGGAGGCTGCCACTGGTGAGGTCAGAGAGGGGGGTTGTGAAAAGGTGAATCTGGCTTCAGTCTTCAGTAGGAAAATAGGCCAGGCGTGAGACCTGCCCTGTCACAACACCTAGCTGGCAGAAAGAGGCTGTCACTGCTGGCTCCATCCCCTTGAACACGGCTGGAAATGGTTTTCCAGCTTGGAAGGGCCATGCCAAGAGGCTGCCAAACCCCCTAACAAACCCTGAGCCTCCGGTCCATGCAGGATGGTGTTGCCGGGGAGGGTCCATGGGTGGGGGTGTGTCCCACAGCCCTTGTATGGGAACCAGCCCGGGTGAAATTGAAGCAGGAAAAGGCTGCAACACTGGTCAGGAGCTGGGACTCCTGGTCCTGCTCGCTGTGGAGGTGAATCCTCAATGACCCCCAGGAGCTGCTCTCCAGCCCCACTCACTGCCTGTTCCTCTCCTTTTCTGTGCCTCTGCTTCTGGTACTGATGTGTCATTCCCCTGCCTTCAGTGTCTCCCTGCCTGGGTTTGCTGTGCTTCGTGCATTATTTTGGAGGGACTACTCCGCACCAGGGTCTGCAGCCCAGTGTGGAGACCCCAAACCCTCCCTTTGGCCTCCTGCCAACACCCCGGGGACAAGTGACTTCTCCTCAGCTGGGGCCACCAGAGCAGTGAAGTCCTGGTGTGGACCAGCCTGCACCAGAGGCTCTTCGGCACAGGTATATGGTGTTTTTGAGCTGCTCATGCTGTGCCCAGCACTCAACACAAGTCCTCTGGGGATTGATAAATCCCCAAAGATAGGGGCTTTGGAAAGCATCCATCCTGCTCTCAGCTCAGTCCTCTGAGCTCCATCCAGCTGCAGAATGGACCTGCTGGCATTTGCCCCTATGGGCTAAGTGGGAGCTGCTGCCAACCCTCTTGCTGCCAGGTCAGTTTTGTTTCCACAAACTTGCTTTCTCCACCTCTTCCTTCCCAGATCTCCTCTGGTGGGACTCTGCAGTGTGACATGGTGGGTGCTATTGAGGCCTCCTGCATGGACCTGTCCTCAGCTTTGTCACCTGCCCTGGCTCTCCCAGCTTGGTGGCATTTAAAATCTGGTGCCCAGAACTGCCTTCCAGTGACCCCTCCAGTGCTGGAGGCTCCCACGTGCCCCCTGTGCACAGTAAAGGGTCATGTCTTCAGCAGAAATTTGAGGGGATCTCAGCCAAAATAAGGCTGTGGCAGGGTTGGCAATCTGTCCAGCACAAAGTTGCCTTTGAGCCCCTGCAGAGGCCCCGTCTGCCCCTTCCGCTAGTGAGGGGGAGCTGCCAGGAAAGGACCCAGAATGGATCCAGGAGAAGGCCAGCCAGTGGCAGTGGTGAGGAAAGGGCTCTGCAGGGTAGCTGTGGGAGAGGGTGCCCACACGGCCACCACACCACTGTTTCTCACCAGCACTGCTCTGGCTCCTGCTCAGTGCAGAGCAGCAGGAAGTTTGTCCAGATACTTTTGGATCGTTTAGGGTTTTCCTTCCTCTAAACCCCTATGTGAGTTTTGGGCTGAGAGGTGAGTGGGATGCTTATAGCACCCCTCATTCTGTTGAGCTGCTCTCTGTGCTGCCCGAATTTCCCCAGCTGCCCAGTTCAGTGTCCTTCATCAGGCCCTGTGTAACAACTTCACTGGGCTGGGGCTTGGGGGGCTGCAGAGTGTCTCTGAGGGCTTGTTCCTGCCGTGGTGGTCCTAAGCCTGAATCTGCCAGGGACATCTGTAGGGTTGGGAGCCTCTCTGGGGAGAGGGTGTACAATGGTATGGGGGATGAAGCATTCATCCTGCCTCATTCTTTCCTGCAGCCCCCACCCCTGACCCTAATGTGCTCTCCCATTCTGGGCCTGGGGTCCTGGGATCCTGTCCAGTCAGTGGCTCTCTGGAAGAGCCAAACAGAAAGCAGGCTTTGCTGCATACAACCTTGGAAAAAGCTGGCAGCCTTCCTGGGTGTGTCTGTACTGGCTCCTGCAGCCGCAATCCCCATCCTCCAGTGGGCCTGGTCCTGAAGATTCAACCTTTCTCTCACCCTGAGTGCCAGCCCCACCATGCTGCTGGTAAAGCTGCAGCAAGTCTCCAGGGTCCACTAGGTGCCTCGGGGATGTCTGGCTGGGGTAGGGGGAGGCTCTGTCTGCAGGTTTCTTCCACCAGTTCCCTCATCCAAGATGGGAAATCACCTGGACTCCCCAGGAAACCTTGTTTCAGTTGGGAGATATTCCCAGCCCACCCTGCCTCAGTTTTCCCACCCACCACAATCCCAAAGCAGCTCTTGAGCTGCCCTGCCCCCGTGGGGTGTCCCCTCACCAGCCCTGCTGTCCCCACAAGTCTTCTGGGAGGCTAGGATCGTCTTGGGGTACTGGCACCCTAAGAGCTCAGCCCTTCACTGTGTCCTCACCTCCTTTCAGATGATGAATGAGACAGCCCTGGATGCACTTCCTGCTGACCAGGTGGGGATGGGTAAAGGGATGGGGACGAGAATGGGAATAGGAATGGTGATGGGCATGGGAATGAAGATGTAATGGGAACACAGACAAGGATGGGAGTGATGAAATGATGGGAATAGGGGCAGGGATGGGGATGAGAAGAGAATGTGGATGGGGACAAAGAAAGGCTGGTGATGGGGTTAGAGATGGGATTACAGACAGGGCCTGGGACAGAGATGGGGTTAGGGACACATACAGGCACAGTAATAGGGATGAGGAGGGGATGGAGATGAGGATGGAGACAAGGATGGGAATAGGGACAGTGACAGAGCTCACCTCAAAACATACATGCCAGCAGGTGTTTCATGTGGCACTGCCTGGTGCTCTCATCCTCCCTGGAGATCTGGCTGCTGGGCCCACCACTGATAAGCAACTTATCTGCCTACTGCTTGTTTGCCCATATCCTTTTGCGCTCAGCTGCTACAACCTGAGAGAGGCTCGACAGAGATGGGCTGGCACAGGGAGCTGCAGGCTCCATGACACCATGTGTCTGTCACAGGCTGTATGTTTGCCTGTGTAGTGCCTGTGCAATGCCAGATTCCTGGGTCAGTGATGTCTGGCACCATTGCTTTGTCCCTGTGGCTGTTTTGAACTCTTCATTTGCGCTGACCTCTCTTGCTATTCCCAGTATGTTTGGGATAAGGAAACTTGTGCTGGAGGTTTCCTCCTCCTCAGCTTTTTGGTGATTCCCCCTGCTCAGGCCAAAAGCCAACATTTTTGCAAGGGTTCTCACTGTGGAAGCTGACAGGGTCTGACCGCCCCCCACCCTTTCCTCCTTCACAACTTCTCCAAGCTGGAGAATCTCCAGCTGAGCAAGGTGCTGTGACTTTCGTGTGCTCCTTCCTCTACAAAAACATCCTGCTTTTCTACCCAATGAGTCAGGGTGTCCCAGGGCAAGAGTCAAGTGCCCCCACCACACGGGTCCCAGGGTGTTTCTAGAGGGTTCTCACCCTCCTCCCCACAGCTCCTCTGCTGCTGCTGCTGGTGTGACTGTGCCTGAAGCTGAGGTCAGGTACTGCCACTGCCTCCTCTTTGCACTGCTCACTGGCTTCCTAGTCACATCCCATCTGCCCAGGTGCCTTGTGCTGCTCTGACTGCATCAGTGATCAGCAACCCCCAGTGCCCCTCACTGTCGAGGCTCCTGTCCCCTGCCCCCAAAACAGCCCCTTGCAGCAGGAGCTGTACAAGGAGCCCCCAGCATCCACAGGTGATGGCCTCTCAGCCTGGCAGGACACAGCCATCAGCTTTTTCACATCTGTTCTGTGCTGGGCACCGCCTTGCAGCTGGAGGACATCCTCTGTGATGTCTGCAGGCTTGGCTGTGGAGCTACCTGAGCCCCACCAGGATCCCAAGCACCTTCGGCATTGCCAGGTTGGCACTTGTGGGCAACACTGCCGTCGTCAGTGACTGTGATCTTGCCTCAGACCCCTGATGGCTCTGGCTGGTCCCCAGGTGTTCCCATTGGGGCTGGACACCGGAGGGACCCATGACCCTGTGTGTGAGGGGTTGGGCTGCAGAGTTTGGGAGAAACCAGCATCCTGGCAGTGTCTTTGCAGTGTCCTTCTCCTGACTCCCTCTGCACCCAGTCTGTGTCTTAGTTCTTCCAATGCAAACCAGTAGTGATTCTATGAATTTGGAGCAGAGACATGCTCCATGTGGGGACCCAGCAGTGAAAGTGTGCATGTGTGTGTCAAGGTTAATGAGTAATTAAGGTGGTTTGTGATGAAATTCCTGGGCAGGCCACAGGGTCCTGGGATGCATGAAGCAGCTCTGCTATTCCCCAATAACCCCACACTTGGGAGAAGCAGCTTTAAATTAAACTGGAATAATGATGGTGCAGCTCTGGGCTCCTCACTGCTGGGAGCAGGATCTGTGGATGATCGTCCTTGGAGCCTGGGGGGGGGGGGGGGGGG
>VZUI01083301.1:41709-94735 GCA_013401135.1 Cettia cetti
GGGCACGACACGGGTTTATGGGAGCTTAGCCCCCTGCCTCACAACACAGCAGGGCATGGCTGGGGCTACACAAGGCCATAGTAGCGCCGATAGGCCTCCTGGAATCCAATCTGGTCAGCCAGCTCGTCACAGTCGGGGTTGAGCTCACACACCTCACGCTTGGCCTCCAGTGGGTCATGCGGGGCTCCATAGATGCTGCTGGGGACAAATGGGGCACCCAGGGGGTGTTGGGTGTTCCAATGGGAGCCAGAGGCTCCTGGGGAGGGGCTGAGCCAGCAAGTGCCCCTTTATCTGGAGGTCATGATCCCTCACCCAGCAGGACCAAGCACTACCTGTCATAGCCATAATTCCGCTTCTGTCTCTGCACCATCTCAGCACTGGCACGTCTGGACACAAAGGCTGCAGGGACAGTGTGGTGGGTTGGGGAGGGTCATGTCCTCCTCTCCCCAGGGTAGCGGGGCGGAGCAGCTTTGATCACTCACCTTTGGAGCTGGGCGAGTCTTTGGTGCTGGTGGAGCCATCGGCAGCTGCAAATCACATGAAGGGCTCAGGAAGGTCCCATGTGGGTTGTTTCATCCCACTCCTTTTGGAGCTCAGACCCCTCACTGAGACCCCCCAATCTGCTGAAGGATATCCTGCTCTCTATCTCCCTGTTGCAGCCCTGTGTCCTCCACCCCAAGGCTCAGCAATTTTTTTCCAGTCCCTTTGCTCTTTCCAGAGCCCTTCCCAGAGCACAGAATCACCCCCATTGTCCCCATTAACCCTGGACCCCCCTGTACCTCTGCGGCAGAGGCCAAGGGTGAGCAGGGCCAAGAGAGTCAGCAGGACAAAGGACTTCATGGTGCCTCCCTGTGCTAGGCTGAGTGCAGCCCTGGCTCCCTGGGTATCTTTATAGGGTCCTGTGGCCTTGGAGAGGGGAGGCATAGCCCCACCAGAGTTATTTCCAGCACATCCGCCATGGCCGGAGCTGCCGGCAGAGGTGGCAATTGTGGTTTGGGATGAACTTGGTCCTCCTATGCCCAGCCAAAACCCACAAAGGGAGGGAAAAGTGGCCCTGGGCCAAGGGGGATTTGCTGGTGGGCCCAGCCCTGCCAGCCTGGCAGCACCCAGTCCCCACTGGAATGGGTGAAGGAGCACTGAGGGCCTCCTTGCTGCATGCCCCAGTCACTCACTGCCCTGTCCCAGTTGCCACTGCTGGATTCCAGAAATTGTCTTCTGCAACAGGGGGAGACTTTCCTGCCAAAACCTGTGGGGTTTTCCTCCATGGGCAGGGCCAGCGGGAACTTGCTGGCCCACTTTCGGGGGGCCAGCACATGCTTCTTTTGTGGCATTGTTGCAATGTGTCCCTGGAGAAGGGTGAGCCGGTGGCCTATGCCCTTGTTCTCCACACAGCTCCTCCCTGCTACATGCCACAGGCAGATGCTGCGTGGCCAGGGCAGTGGGAGCCTCTGAACATTCCCCTTCCAGATCTTAACCACCTTCTGATCCTATAAATCCCAACCCTGTCTTGAAAAGCAGAACTGTAGGCTTTGGAGTAGAGGGCGGACAAAACTGCTGAACCAGAGCCTTCGTCAGACAAACCCATAAAGTACAGAGTACATGGGCCAAGTAAGCATTGGGAGCCAAGCTGGAACAACAGTCCCAATTTATTGAGATTCCAGCAGAGCAAGGGGAGGCAGAGGGGAAACTTGCAACCACGGTGCTGTCTCTAATTGCAAGCAGAGGTTGGGGCGTGGTGCAAGCAGCCACTGCTGCTCCCCAGTTTGTCACAGGGCATGGCCTCTCCTTGGGGTAGAAACCATGGAACCTGCTGCCCTCAGCAGCTGTTGGACTCAGAACCTCTCTCAGTCCTTATCAGGTGCTGGGGGACTCTGCTCATTCCCTGCCCAGCCCCGAGGAACAACCTGTTCATGCTGGAGACACATGTCACTTATGGGGCTCTGCCAGGGAGATCCTGGGAGCCTTTGCTTCCCCAGCCTGCAAACTTCCGATAAGGTGGTAACAGACAACTGTGGGTGGGGAAAACCAGTCTGGTTCTAGAAGGTCCCACAGAAAAAACATTAAATCCCTGTGCCACAAGCCCACAAAGTGGAGGCAGGGCCACTCCAACCTCTGCACAAACCCCCAGATACCTCAGGCTGCTGGGAGGGGACCAGGGCAAGAAAATAACTTGGAGAACAGAGTGAATGGTAACAAGGAACTTGGTGCAGCAGCTGCTGCCACATCTGCAATGGGCAGCGGTTTGAACACATGAAAACTGAATGAATCTGCATGTACAGGCAGAGTATTGACTTTGACCCACCCTCAGCCTCCTGCTGGTGGGCTCCTCAGGCCTGGGCACAGCCTGGCTTGGGGCTTAAGGCACTGAATTTTGTCTAACGCACAGCTAAAACAGCTACAAAAACCCTAATATGGCTTTAGAAACTGGAACCAGTCCTGTCACACACTGAGTGGAGCAGATGAGAGCACAGACACACTCTGTGACACTCCCCTCTGAGTAGGAAATAGAGAACTGACATTCATTTCCAAAGATCCCAATGTTTTTTTTTTGTTTCTGCACCAAATCAGATCAAACTGTGCCAGTCCAGCAGGCGTTTCAGTCCCTCTGCAGTCTCCAGTGGTCTGATGGGATGATTCTCAGTTTGGGTTCTGCACACACCTTGTCCCATCAGTGCTTTGAGACGATGAACTGTTTCAGCAGAGCCTGTGGGACATCCTGCAGCCTCACTGGGGCTCCTGGAATGTCATGATGAGTTCTCGTTGCTCCTTACTGATTGCCTGGAAGAAACATGACCCACAGACATCAGCATGATGCTTCTCACCTGAGACCTCCAGAGGAAATGTCTACACCTTAAGTTTCAGCAGGACTTGGCTGCTGGGAAGGTCCTGGAGAAATGGAAAGTTTGAAAGTCATTCTAGGCCCCATTAAGCCCTGCTCCAGCGGGTGCTGCAAGGAGTTTGGTTAGGTTTAGTCTGTTTTTACCTGCCAGACCTGTTGGCGAGCCTGGATCAGCTGCTGCAACTCTGCAATCCTGTCCCTCCCCATCAGCACGGACTCAGCCACTTTCCTGTTCTCTTCCTCCTTCTCCCTGAGAACTCTGCGCAGGTGGGAGCGGTGCTTCAAGAAGTAAGGCACCATGGTGCTGCAGATGTCCTGCTCTGGGATCCCGCTGGGTCGCCTGGGCACACAGCAGCACGTGAGGCAGCCAGAGAGCAGCGATCCTGCCTGGCCCAGCTGGATGTTGAATTGCTGCCAGGTGGGATCAGCTATGTGGCTCCCATGGTTTCCTCTGGCACAGGGAACTGAGGACAGCTGGGGCAGGAACCCCAGTGCAGATCCCCACTGGAGGAAACAAGCCTGGCCCTAAGTGGATGCTTGGAGCAGGCAGGATGTCATTCACCCCCTCAGCACAGAAACACAAAATTTTGTTTCCCCAAATTTTGTGTTTCTGGTTACAATCCCCAATCTGTCTTCCAGGCAGCCAAACAGCACCTGCAGTGTCTGCTGAGGCCCCAAGCCAGGGACACAAAAAGGACCCAGGGAGCTCTACTGTTGGACAGGTGTTGTGCCCAAAACATCCCATCAGCCCTTTGGATTGGTCAGAATTGGCTTGTTCCCCCACCTCAGTGGCACTGACCTCCCTGCACTAAGGAAGTGAATGGAAATGGATCCTGGACCCAGAGAAGTGCAGATTAAACTGATTTTTGTGTGTTTTAGGCCCAGTGACATTGCTGTAAAGATACAGCAGCTTTCAGACCCTTCCTTGCAGCATGAGGCCAACAGGACACCCAAATACTGCCCAGGAAGTGCCTGTTGCCCTTGAAGGAACATTACCCCCACCCCTGGCCATCTATACCATGCTGGCTCTTCCCGGTCCTTTGCCTCCTCCACGATCTTATCCAGTGAACTAAAGAGTCCCTCCAGATTCCCTTCATTTTTCACCTCCTGGATCTCCTCCTGTGAAGGAAGGACACAAAGTGAACAAACACAGGCACCACTCTGCTTGTGAGCCTTTGCTGGTCATGCAATCAGGGAATTGTCTGGGTTCAGAGGGACCTTAAAGTACATCTCATTCCACCTTCCACTAGACCATGTTGCTCTAAGCCCTGTCCAACCTGGCCTTAAACTCTTCCAGGGATGGGGCAGCCACAGCCCGGTGCCAGGGCCTCACCACCCTCTTAGGGAAGAATTTCTTCCCAATATCCCACCTAACCCTGCCCTCTGGCAGTGGGAAGCCATTCCCGCTTGTTCTGTCCCTTCATCCCTTATCCAAAGTCCTTCCAGCTTTGTCCTGGATGAAGGGTCTACACTCGGGGAATCACCATCCCCGGGGTATTTAATGGATGTGTGGATATGGCACTTAGCAACGTGGCTTAGTGGTGGCCTTGGCAGTGCTGGAGAAATGCTTGGACTCAACAGTCCTAATGGTGTTTTCCAACCTGAATGATCCAACAGCTTTCTCTGGGGAAGACAGAACTCTGGAGAGCACCCTTAGTATTTCTACTTTTGCCATTTAGATAGTGTATTTGCTGGCCCGCTCATCACTTTTTCACAGGGATTTAAATCCCCTTTTGGATGCTCCAAACCCCTCCACAGCCCGCCAGGCACCCGGTTGATCCCCCGTTCACCTTTATGGACGCCTGTAGCTGCGAGATGAACTGATCGTAAATGCTCCTGGTCAGCTGGGGCTGCAGCTTGTAGAAGCAGCGGTAGCAGTTAACAAACCTCTGGTAGCTGCAAGACCAGTGGTGGGGGGAGAAGGACAAGATCAGGACTGGGGTCACGGTGGGGTCGGAGTCAGGGTTGGCGATGGGGCCGGGGTCAGGGCCAGGCTCAGGGCCGGGTGCAGCGTTAGCGATGGGGCCGGGGTCAGGGCCAGGCTCAGAGCCGGGTGCAGCGTTAGCGATGGGGCCGGGGTCAGGGCCAGGCTCAGAGCCGGGTGCAGGGCCGTTCCCGTGGATCCGGGTAGGCCCAGGGTCATGGAACAGTTGGGACCGGGGTCAGGGGTCCCTCTCCACCCTGCGCGACCCCGCTCCCGCCTCACCTTCCGGCGGCCACCAGCTTCTCCAGGAATGTGTCTACCACGGTAGTGAACACCTGGGCGCGACCCGGGACCGCCGCCAGGGCCGGGCCGCCACCGCCATCACCACCCCCGCACTCAGCCACCGCCGCGCCGCCATTTCCGCCCGCTGCCGCCATGGCCCGGTTCGCGCGCGGGCGCCGTTGCCATTGGCCAGGGCGCCAGGCCACGCCCCCACCGTCCGCAAGCGCGGGAAGAGAGCGCGGCCCGGGGGGGGTTGGTGCCGCTCGGCGGGGCCGCCCCCAGCCCGGCCGCTCCCGCTTCCAACCCAAAACAACACCGCGAGAGGAAGCTGCTGCCTCTAGGCGCGGGGCTCCACGCGACGCAGCGTGACAAACCGCCCTTCTCTCCCCAGTCCCCGTGGAAATGCCCGCCCTGCCCCGCAGCGACTGGGGCTCACGATCGTTTAGTGAAATAAAACGATCAAGCCTGAAGAATTCAACGAGGAAAGAAGCAGCAAGCGACATTTCCCAAGCAGCCAACCAAGACCCAGCCCGCGTCCTCAGGGTGGCTCTGGGTCACAGCCGTTCCAGGCACTCCACGTGCTCCAGCTGGTTTTCCCTGGCTCGTTCAGCCAATAGACTGTGATCTCAGGCAGCTCATGTCCCTCTCCTAGCCGAAAGGCAAAGGGTGAGAACCCTTTCTCTGACACGACAAAAAGCAACGGCCTCCCCTCGCATGGAGAGTCATGTGTTTTTAAATGCAGGCACCAAACTGAAGGTCTCTCAAGTTTATTAGTTGTCAAGAACGTTGCTGGTTATGAGAGAAACATTAAGTTTGACAGTGTCTCCCCACACTGGTGCTGCCACCCCTCCATGCCGCACGCTGGGACTGCCTCTGCTGCACTTGGCAGAGGTTGATTGTTATTGTTTCTGTTAATACTAGCATTACTGCTGCCTTGCGATTTGGGGTGGTGGTGTTCTGCTTTTCTGTTATTAGAGCAAGAGCCAACTGGTGTCAACTTTTAAACAACAGGTGACCAGAAGCTGCTGCTCCAACTTCAGCATCCACTGCCCTTCTGAGCACTGCAAGAAACAAAAATGGGATGAAGGGGGCTTTGATGACTCACCTGCAGCCCCATCACAGCACTGCACCTTAGAATCAAGCTCTGCCCGTAGCAGAGAAGCCTCTCCCACCTCAGCAGCAGCTTCAACACTCTCCATCTCCAGCAGACATGGTGGCATGTCCAGTGCCTGCTTGGCAGGGACAACACTGGGATGCAGGGCAGAGCCACACTTGATGAGTACCTTTGGGAAGAAACAGCCAAGTGGAGCCCAGCAACAGCCACAGGTCAGCAGGATCAACATCTCAACCAAAATTCCTGGTTATGGCAGAAGGGGAATGGAGATGGTGCACTCTGTTGTCTGCACTCCCCTGATGTGGCTAACTGGGACGAGCACCATGTGTGGGCTGGCAGCATGAAAGGCAAATCTCAATCACCAAGAGCAGCAGAGTACAGTCAAATAATCCCTTCCCTCCCTCTCCCCAAAAAGCAGCCTCTGGTTTCATGCCCCTAAAATTTTCACCTGGTAAAATACATGGACCATAGCTCAGGTTTCTGATCCAGCAATTGTGCAAAACATTATCCTTGCCCTTCCCAAACTGAATGAGCAGAATTTAAACTTATGAAGTGAACTACCACTTCTTATTCAATATGAACATGCCTGTCAGGTTTGAACCAGATCAAAAGCCAGGACAAGGTTTTTCCTTCCCCACCTCCCATCTAATTGTAGCTCAAACCCCATTCAGTTCTCATTCAGCTGCTGGCAGCACCACAATTGGACACTTCCAAACTGCATTTCTGGGCTTAAACTAACTAAGGTGGGAAATGGCCACAGCCACTCTGAACATGCAGGATTGACACACTGAACAAGGCCACAGGACAACCATTCAGTTCCCCAGAAATCAGAATAAGCTTCCCTAAAATAAAAAAAAAAAATTAAATTACAACAGATTAAAAACACAGGTTAGGTATCAAAACCACCATCAGCTAATTCCAAACAGCCAGCTCAGCTCCTGACTTGCTATCAGCCAGCTTGCTATTTGGAGGATGAGAGACAGGGAACATTTCCAAGAATATACAAAACAAGTACGTAAATCTATTCAAAACACAGGAAATCAGGTCTGAATTGTTTCCAGGTTACTCTTGTCTCACATCTAGAAATAAATGCAGGTAACTGGAGAAAGTCTGTTTTTTGCTTCCAGCTTCCTACAGCACAACAGCAACTAGAGACATCCCACCAGAGGGTCCTGCTGCAGGCTGTGAGACTCCTCTCCTTGGAAGTTTGGCAAAGATGAAAATAATTTAAAGTGAATAAACTGGCTTTTTGCTTAAGCCTGTAAGTCTTTAATTTAAGAAAAAAGGAATTAATAACTTGCCAGGATGTGTTCACACACCTGGAATGGACTGCCCCAGGCAAACAGCACTGCCAAAGGTCACAGTTTAAGCAAAACCAGCAGCAGACCATTGTATGACACTTAAATCTAAAGAAGGGAAGTGCAGTTGCTTTTGCATCTGCCTTGTGCTGTGAAACCAACCAGAGACAAAGGCACAGCAACTGTGTTGCATCTCAGGCTGTCCCCTGCAACAGTCCAAACTCAGAGGGTTCACAGGAAGGTTCTCCTCCACCAGCTACCTCTACCAGTGCCTTGAGTCCACCAGCTCTGGGCGCAGGCTCAGTTTCTTCAGCGTTTCATACCCCACCACGATGACAATGGTAGAAGGAGTGGCTGAAATGATGCGGGCAGAGAGGCCTTTAGTCAGTCCCCAAGGACCTTCCTCTGCAATGAGCTGTTTGAAGGTGAGAATGATGGAGCTCTTGCCTTCCACCTGCAACGCCAGAACAAATGTTGACAGAGCTGCCAGACTCCATACTGAGCTGCTCTGGGGCTGTGCTACAACTGAACACTCTGGAGACAACAGATCAGCCAGTCCAACAGCCTTGATCTGGTCTCCAGAACTCCCTGAGGAGGGGAGCAAAAAAAGCACAAAGTCCTAAGGAGGCAGCAGGAAGCACCTCTCCCTTTCTGAAGAGAAAGGCTGAGCAGGCCAGGCCGGCACTGGCAGCCTTGCTCCCTGAGCTCCTCTTGCTAATGCTGAGGGCTAATTAAGCAGCTACTACCCAGGATAAAAGGCCCAGGGAAAGCAGGGAAGCAGCTCACCTGACACCACAGAGATCAGCTGAGGCTGAACCCTACCCTGCACTGTGTCAAACACGCTGAGGTCTTACCTGGACCCGAGCCCTCACTACATCCATGGGGTTGGTGAGCGTGGAAGCTGTTGCAGCTGCAAGTGGCCCAGATATTGCTTGCAGGAGGAGGTGGGGACAGTCTTTAGGAGTCAAACTTGAAAGCTGTTCTGGGAAAGGAGAGAGAGAGGAAAGTTTCGAACTTTCAGTGGCTCCTTATAATTTCCTTAATTCAACTCCCTAACTCCAACTGATTTGCAGTGGGCAGAAGCACTGGTTTACAGCCTGCCAGCTCCTCCCACAGAATCTTGAAGTGGTGCTTCCTACAACAACCAGAAAGCTGGCACAGCAAAGGGAGAAGGACTCATCACACTAGAGGCTCCAGGACACTCCCCATGCTTTAACCCAAAACTGCGGGGCAAACCAGACAGAATGAGCTTCCATGTCCCCAAAAACAGCGCATGAAAATACCCACCCTGTTTAGAAGGTGAGGCAAGCCTTAAGACAAAGCTCTATTGGAAGGTGTCTGTAGAGGTTTGCACAGAAAGCTATTACTACTGGGCACACTGTCCAGGAGATACCCTGATATGCCACCGTGGATTTCAACGGAGAAAAGCACCAGGTGGTGCTCATCCCCGATTTCCTCACTCTGCTCCTGCTGCTTGGCAAATAGGATTTGAATCTCCCACACTTTTACTGGTTAAAGCTGGACAGAAGACTGTTCAAAAGCCCAATTTTTTTTTGTTTTTTGTTTTTGTTTTTGGACGATCGAGAAGCCTGTCTGGCAGGAGGGATGGAAGCGGCTCTGTTTGAGATCTCAAACATTGATTGGAATCAGGGCCAGAAGTGTCCTTTGAACCCGAGGAGGGTTCAGTGACCCCCTAATGCTGCTCCAGGGACATGGGACTGGGAAATGCAGCCAAAGCAGAGATTCATTGACAGCTGGGACTTATGTTTCCCATAATCTCAATTTCCACTGAGAAGACAGGGAAAGAGCAAACACCTGGAAGCTGAGACTGCCTTGTTTTTACATGCCTTCCTTTAGGCCCTTTTGGCATGAAAATCTTACAGTTAATACAGTGGGTTTTGGTCTTATAAACTGTTGACATGGAGACAGATGGGAGCACTCCAACAAAGTACAGACCAACATGTCAAGATGCCACTGCGATTTAAATGTAGCCTGGATGCAGAACCAATGCTTCATCTAGCTACCAGAATGCTGGAAAGCAAACAGGACCTTTGAAACATCTGGAATTTGAAGAACCAGGTGACCTTCAAGATGTACTTTAGGCCCAGTACAGCAAAACTCAAACTGCTCATTACCACCACCTTTTGGCAGAAATTAGGTGACTAGATACCCAAAAACCACGTGCAAAGCTGCATGGCAGAAATCTAAAGGACCATCAGAGTGGAAATAAACATTAGCTGGCCAATACCTTTAGCCTTGGGAAACACCCTAATGAGTATGAGAACTGAACTAGCGAGAAAGAACATTCTACTGAGTGCAGTTCTTCATCACAACACTCAGTGCCAATTTTAAAGTTTCCAAAACTGAAGCAACACCTGACAGAAACCCAGAGAAGCTTTGGCCCTTGTCTCTGCCTGTTGTTCAATTTCGCCATGAGATTCATGGCTCTAAAAGTCCCTTTGCCATATATGAGATTCCTGAGTCCACATGAACTGAAAGACGAACTATACTTACATGATGGCTCCAAAACTCTGCCCAACACAAGAGCCTTCCTCACTCCCATGGAGAAGGCATTACTTGGGATTAGTGGAAGAGAAAGTTAAACCAGATACATAAAGCCCCTCTTGTCTAGAGCCATCCAGTTTGAAGTCCTAAAGCACTTGGACCCCTTGCTCTGCATTGAAAAAATGCTGCTCTGTTAAACTTCCACCCAACACCTGCAGAATTCCTATACAACCAGATACAGCTCCTTAGCTCAGGACAGATTCTGCTCCCACCCCCAGAGAGAAAGCGAATCACGCTGAATCCACAGTGTCAAGAGATGATCTGAGGAGCTTCTGGGTCTCCTGGGATAAGATATGCTTCAAGCCTCCTTTCACTTACCAGCATAGAAGTGGTAGAAGGGCCACCACACTGCACTGTTTGGAATATAAGTAAGCAGCGAGGCCACATAACCCCTGTAGAAGCCTCTAAAACCGTCAGCCTTGAAAATCTGTACAATGATGTCCTTGGTTTGGCCAAAGACCAGCAGACGCTTGCCATCTTGGTTCTGCACCTTGAACCTGCCCATGCTTTCCCCCTTCCTCTGCATCATGAGGTGCTGGGAGATGACATCAATGGGCACCGTGATGCTCTGGGCCACCAGGGAGGCTGAGCCGCCAGCCACCAGAGACTTCACAGCATTGTTGTTGTTGTACCGTGACACGTACTTCCGAGTGAGCTCATACGTTGTCACGTAGCACTGTCCCGAGATCAGGGTGAAGGTGTTGACCAAAAAGCCACGGTAGAGCCCTGCCATCCCTTCTGTCCGCAGGATTTTCACAAAGGCATCGAAAGTCCCGTTGTACAGGCTCTTGCCCTTCTGAACCTGCAACCGTGTCCGGATGAGTGTGAAGGGGTAAACGCTCACCCGGATCATCATAGTCATGCAAATCCCAAACACATAGAATTTCCTTTTGTCCAGGTGCTCCCACTCAATGATGGGGATGTTGCGTTTGTCCTCCATGGCTCCTTGGGGTCAGGCAGGAGAGGTCCAGATCTCCCTCAAAGGTACAGAGCAGATCCAGGCCCAGCCTTTCAGCCTTGACCAACCAGACTGCAAGTGCTGGCACCTGAAATGAGAGATCCCTTGGGTAGAGGACAAAGCCCCATTCACTACAGCCGCCCACATCACTTCAAACTTTGCTGACTCTCCTCTAGCACACAGCAAGGCCTTGCACAGCTTTGTACCAGCTGAGCAGAGGGACTGTAATCTCCAGGGGCAGGGCCCTACCATGTGGCTGATGGTGACACCTTCTGATGTCACTGTGGCTGTTATTCTGAGTTCCAGCAAAAGCTGGCACATGTGGCAGCTCTCACCACAGCTCAGACTGCCCTGTGGAAAAGCAAAGCCTCCATGCTTTGGAAGCAGGCTGAGAGCCAGCAGATAAGCACCACTCCCGCAGAACACACACCTTTTAATGGGCACACAAGATCAGGGATGGCCAACCAAAGCAGCTTCTCCCCAGTCATTCCAGGTCTGTGATGCTCCCAGGTGTCAGGACATCACTTTTCAGTTCCAGGATCTGTACAAAGAAGAAAGTGACAAGTCCTTCTGTGTTCCTAGATTCCCTGCACGAATTAGACACATTTCTTTGGGCACTTCCATTCTTATCTTCCTAAAGCTGGTGGGTGATGACAAGGTGAAAAGAAGAACAATGGGAAAACAAGACAGAACAGTCATGTAGAGTCTCCACATTGATTACCAAGACGCTGAAAAGAAAGGGTTAAATCACAGCCCAGGATCGTTCTGTTGAGCTGCTACATGAGCAAAGTTCACCCTCCCTTTCAACACTCCATTGCTGCTCCTGGTCTGACAACCCCACTTCCACTGCTGCCTGTGCTCAGAACAGCAGGAACGGGAAAGATGAGGAGGGAGCGGCTGGTTCAGCCTCCCTCAGCCCCAGTTGCTGCAGCTCATCACCATGTCCCAGCAAGCACCAACTGCTTCTCCACAACCAAGATTCTGGGACTTTCAGCTGCTATAATTAGTAAATCAACTTGCTGCACGATTAACCAAGTTTGGGCTAAGGGAATCTACACACAGGGCCAGACAACAAGAGAGGGGCAGCTCAGAGAATCACTCAATGCAACATGGACCATTTCACTGCCTGTAAGGACTTACTTTCCACATGAAATTAAAAAAACACCAAACCCTGGGATGTTTGGGTGGCTGAACTTTTGGGAAAGGTTTGTCTACAGCTAGATCATAACTTGTATTCCAGGTCAAATTGGTACTGGAAGCATGGGCCCAGGCATGAGCTGAACTGCTGGAGAGCAGAGCTAGAGCAAGAAGCAGGAACAGGAAAAAGGGAGCCAAAACCTGAGATCTGAAAACAGATACACCAAGTGAGAACTCAAAGGGATGCACAGTCATCGCCACACACCAGTTTGGGGGCACTTTACATTACCAAGCCACAACATCAGTGCCTAAAAGAGCTCCAAGGGAGGGGGGACTTGGGACAAGTGCCTGGAGTGACAGGACAGGTGGAATGGCTTCCCACTGACCAAGAGCAGGGTTAGATGAGATATTGGGAAGAAATTGTTCCCTGTCAGGTTGGTGAGGCCTTGGCACAGGGTGCCCAGAAAACCTGTGGCTGCCCCATCCCTGGCAGTGTCCAAGGCCAGGTTGGGCAGGGCTTGGAGCAACCTGGGGTAGTGGAAGGTATCCCTGTCCAAGGCAGGGAGCGGGATAGTATGGGCTTTAAGGTCCCTTCCAACACCAACCAACCTGTGATTCTTGGGGAAATGTCTCAACACTTCAGAACTCACACAGGCCACAGACATTCTGTCAGAAACACAGTAACAAAACAGCTGGAAGTTGTTTACCTCTGGCACAGAGAAGAAATTACAGTTATGAAACTGTGGCAGATCAGGAGCGGGTGTAACATTAAGTGACATTTCATTGACCATCAGCCAACAAAATATTTGCTGAACAGGAGCAAACAGCATTACATGCCACCACAGCTTTGGCAGATGGACATGGGAGTTAAAAATACCCAAGGGCACCTGGGTCCAACATTTTTACCATTGTAAGGAGAGCTACACTTCACCCTCCCAGGCAATTACCCAGAGCCTGGCTAAAAAAACCCCTAGATTGCTTTAATTACAATTACAGCCTTACTGGGTCTGCTAATACTGACATGATTTGACATACAAAGCTTCCTGCACAGGAACTACCTGCACACACCACCTATGAAAACATTACTTCGTTCTTGTTAGGAGTCCCATTAGTTTAATGTTTCATTTAAAAAAATAAAACAGAGTCTAGCCAATATGATTCCCTGGTAAAGCCTGAGGATTTAGTCCATACTTCAAATTCCTCTGCCATCCAGAGATGGAATTGAGCTTCCCACAAAGGAAAGGGAAGGGTTGCCTGCAAAAAACATTCTCATTACTGCAATATGGGGAAAAAAATCATAGCAATGAAGTATCCTTGATCTTTATTTACTTTTATGTGCTCTAGTGTTTTGGGTTTAGAATTTCAGCCACAACTTCTTGAGGAAACAGCTGTACTTTCTCTGGATGCTCACCAATAATCCTCTCATTCACTATCTGAATTAGGCAAAGTCACTTTAACCCCATGGCTCTGAGGCACTCAAAGTCCCTCCTGTGTGGAAGAAGGAAGGGATCCTGGCAGCTCCAAGGATGACCAGGATGGCCACAGTTCTTACTTTGCCAACATAAAGAGTTTTGCCCAGAGCATTTAATCTTCCAGAAATTTAGACCAAGGCCTTCTTCAGGGCAGGGATCCTGTCACACTCATTAAGCAATTCTTCAATGATCTTTCAAGTAATTTTAGGGAGACTGATATAAAAGTAATGGCTACATCTCCTAAGAACTGACCTGCCCTCCAAAACAAGGTACAAGCACAGCACAGCTCACACATCCTTAAACTCTGAAGCAGCTTCCATGCCAACACCATCCCTCAGTGGTTCCTTCCCATGCAGCATGCACAAAACATTTCTTGAACTTCTGCCTGGAAATCCAAGTAGGGGATACCAAGCATAATGTCCATGTTCCTGCTCTCTCATCGGGGCACAGCCTCAATCTCCTATACAGAGAACTCAATTTAGTATAAACCCCCTCCGTTTATGTCCTTTAAATGCCACCCTGTCAGTCTGGTCCCAAAACTGCTATTTGTTGCAGCTGGAGCTAAAGATGATTCTTTGGCAAACACAGACAGGGTCTTTGTGTGCCCCGGCCAGGGATGTGTACTGCCCAGCATGCTAATGCCTCAGCACCCGCCTGGGAAGCATCCGGAGTCAGCGTCGAGGCTGTCTGGCATCTCCTTCAGCAAAGAATCACAGAATAGTCCGAGCTGGACGGGACCCAGAAGGGCCATCGAGTCCAACTCTTGAGAGAACGGCCCATTCAGGGATCGAACCTTGACCTTAGTGTTATTAGCACCATATCCAACTTACCGAGCTAAGCTAATCCACTGTTCGCTCCTTAAATTCACCCCACGGTGGGAGCGGTTACAAACCTGCGAGGGAGTCCTGGCCATAACCCCAGGCCCGCTGACAAACCGCAGCTCTCCGGAGTAGCTGTCGCTCTGTAACCGATGTGGCAGCGGCACTCTGATGACAGCAGTTCTCTCCCCAGCACCCTCAACCCCGCGGGCGGGAGCCCCTCACCCTCCTACTCCCCTCGAGCGAAACCACCGACTCTGATCCCTGGTCCACAAAAGCTCGGCCGTGCTCTGAGGCCGTGAAGAGCAGCAAAGCTCGGTCCGGGATCTGCTCAAGGTCACTGCCCGCACCGCGGCTCCCTGTCGCGGGAGCGTCTCCACTGTCCCCAAGTCAGCTTTACCTCTGCAGCCCCGGAGGGCTCCGGCCGCTTCCCCGTCCACCCCTTCGGCCTCTGCCCTGGGGAGGGTCCCTGGACTATCCAGCTTCTTTCCCCGCGGCCGTTCGAGCCCTGTCCCGCCTGCCCCTGGGGTGCTCGCCGAGAGGGGCTCTGGGCCCTTCCCCGTCTGCCCTGGTACCATCTGGCCCCTTCTCTCGGGGTATTTCAAGACCAAGTGGGTCTCACACCAAACCCCTCCCCCACTCCGCTTTATGTGCATCCCTCGCCAGCTGGCCCCTCTCCCCCACCTGCCGCCCTCCCGTCCAGCCGCGCAGCCTCCACACCTGCCCAGGCCTCCGCTCAGTCGCCGGCGCCCGCACCGGTGCCGGGCCGGGCCAACACCGTTAGGCCCTGCCGCGCCGCTGCTGGCCCAGGCCAAGCCTCCCCCCGGCCCGCCGCAGGCCCGGCCCCGGCACCTCCTCACCTCACGCCGCCGGGAGAGACCCCCGACGACCCCCCAGCCGGCCTGGCCTCGCCACCCCATGGCCGTTCCCCGGCCGGAAGTGACCGGCGGCGTCAGCACCCTAGCGCCGCCGCCATCTTGGGAACGGGCAGATGCAGTACCGGAAGTCCTACGTGCTTCCGGCCCGCAGTAAAGAGGGCGGCGGGGAGGGCTCACGCTCCTTAAAGGGACCGTGCTGAATTACGGCTCTTAGAGGGCCAGCGGCAGTCAGCGGAGGTGTGTGGTTCCCGTGAGCCACGTGCTGGAGGGGCCGAGGCGCGGCGAGGAGGGGAAAACAGCACGGATGCACCACGGGAAAGGACTGGTGGGCGAGTGTCAGAGAGTTGTCCCTTACTCCCCACTCTTCCTGCCCCTCACTGCACATGCACACCTGGTGCACACTGCACAGGAACGAGTGTCTCTACACGTCCACGCGTGTGCACATGGGTTCCCCTGGCCCAGGCCTTGCGCACTCCCACGCACACTGCCCAAAAGCCCCACAGGGCTGCTCCATCAACCCAGCAATGTGAGGCATTGAGTCTTCCTTTTTTAATAAAAAAGAAAAGAGCAGAAAAATTTACAGCTGGTTTGACTTTTAAAAGGCAGATCAAAGACATTGGAAATGGGATGGGGAGTGGGGGATAGCTAGGGAGAAGTGGGGAGCTCTGCCACCCTGGGGACCCAAGGGTGGGGATCATGCAGCGTTGACGGGAGGGTGGGGGAGGGTGGCAGTGTAGGGTGAGTGCCCACGGGGTTGGCTTATGGTGCCCATTGAGCACAGCTTACCCTATGTTGAGGTTTTTATGGAGCCTGGGTTTTTTTCCTGGGGTAACAGCAGTGTCAGCATCCAGGAGTTCCTCATTTCTAGCCATCCCTACCCCATGTCCTTGCCCCACGGCCACATTTCTCCTCTGTGCCACATCATTTGCCTGTCCCCTTGACCTTCTTTTGCTCTCCACTCTCTCCCCATCCCACTCCCTTGCCCCATCCCACCCCTGCTGCTCCCAGGGCCCATTCCACCCCCTGCCCAGAATGTGAACCTTAGGTTAAAACAGGTGTATTAAATAAAAAAACAAACAAAAACTCTTACATGTTCACACCCCTCCCCATACCCCCCCTCCCCAGGGTCTCCCTGACCCACTGGCAGTGTCACACGGTGTCCCCTGCTGGCACGTGGAGTCTGTTGTTGTCAACGTCGATGTCCCCATCAAGCTGGAGGCAGCAAGCCTGGGATCCTTCATCCTCCTCCTCCTCCTCGGTGGCAGCTCCAGGTGCTGGGAGCTCTCTGGTGCCCCCATTGAGGGGCACCTTCTCCCGGTGGCGGGATGGGGGGCTGTGGGGCGTGCTGCAGCCTCGCACCTTGCTCCGAGCTTTGAGCTGGTCACGGTAGGCGAGGAGGGCCAGGCAGGCAGCCACAGTCAGCGTCACCACCAGGAGCACCGTCACTGTGACGAACTGTGGCCAGTATGACCGGAGGGTGCCAGGGCCTGAGGACCCCCAGGCTAACTCCTCCTCATCCAGCCCATCCCCCAGGGCTACCCCACCGGAGTCCCTGAGCTGGTAGTGAGCCACAGTCCAGGTGTAGCCATTCTCTGTGGCCTGGCACTTGTAGGTACCGGCCATTCCCTGCTGCATGATGACCACCAGTGTGTGGTCAGGCAGCAGCACTGTGTGCCCCTGGGCACTGCTGGGCTGCTGCCAGCTGTAGGTGGCCAATGCAGAGTGGCGGGGGCACGGCAGCTGGACCACGGTGTTCAGCTGGGGGCTGAGCCCTGCGGGTGCAGAGAACAGGGTGACAAGGTGCACTCCATGTGCCTCATCCAACCCCACGTGCCCCACCCTGCTGTGCTCCCATACTCAACCCTGTATGGCAGCATCCTCTGGCGCCCCCCAGGATCGGGGCATGGCTGCACTCCTCCCACGGTGGCATGTGGTGACCGGGCTCCCTGTCTCAACGTCTTGCAGCCACGCACTCCTGCAGCCAGAGAGCGGGGTCAGCATCTCAATGACCTCCACACCCCCTTCCCATTCTTGTCCCGCTGCTCACGCATCCTCGGTGGCAAAGCGGGCAGGCAGGCAAGAGCCCTTGGGGCTGTGCCAGGCACAGTAAGGGTCCCGTGCCAGCACACACTCGGCGCAGCTCCGGTGTAGGCTGCAGTTGGCCAGTGGAATCTGCAGGACACCTCTGGAGTAGCCCACGTAGAGGCTGCCCTGGGGAGGGAGAGACGCAGGGCTGAGCCTCCCCCCAGCCTCCAGTGCCGGGGTTAGATGGCTGTTGGGTGGTCTGGGTGATCATATCTGCCCTACCTTCCCTGGGGCCAGCAGCAGGTTCTTCACTGGCTCTGGCATTGCAAAGAGCTGGATGCTCTCCACAATGTGGGGACCCTCAGGCAGCTCCACTGCCTTGTGCAGGAGACCCTCAGCTGTGGGGCACAGAGGACATCACTGAGGCTTTGGAGCCAAGGGAAGGGTAGGAGGAGTGACCCTGTGTGCACCCCCATATAAACCCACCTGTGGCCAGGAACATGACACGATACATGGTCCCCAAGACACCGCGAGTCTCATGTACTGTGATGCGTGTGTAGGTGACATTCGACTTCACCAGGAGAGGCCGCCCCTGGATGGGTGACACCTTCCCGTCCATGAGGAAATGGTCCTTCATGAAGGTGAGGGCTTTGTCCGAGGAGGGACCCATGGAGCACTGTGGGGAGAGAGAGGGGTCTGTGCTGGGAAACTGAGGCATGGGGAGGAGAGGAAGTGCTGCATCACCACACTGCCCTGTGCCAGCATCAGTGGGGTCAGAGGGACCTTTCTCCTTTCTCATCCTGCTTGCAAGTGTGAGCACACAGGGCAAACTGGGACAGAGAGACCCCATCTCCTGGGGACCAATATTGCCCCCTGGAAAGTCCAATCCCACTGAGTGGGCAGCACTTACGCTGCCAGGCCGGGGATTCATGTCAGGGCCACTGTAGACAGTCCAGCGAGAACTCTCCTTGTTCAGCTCCTTGTACTTGCCCTCGAAGACCTTCTCCAGATCCTCCTGGCTGTAGGCGCAGACAGCAGCGCTGCCTGCCCTGCCCGCCTGCCTACAGGGAAGGACAGCCAGGTGAGCAGTGGCAGGGCACAGGCCACCAGACTTCCTCCACACCCCTGGGCACTCACCACTGTGAGGTGAAGACAGCGTAGAAGTCGGTGCGGCCGTCTTGGCGGAGCAGGGCAAAGGCGTGGTGGATGACATTGAAGGGGAAGCGGCCAGCTTGGGAGCACAGCAGCTGCGCCTTCAGGAAAGTTGTCCACTTCTTCTGCAGCACCTTGTCCCCCCCTACATCACTCTGCAGGAGCCAGAGGGTGCTCATCACCAAGGTAACAAGACCCGGTTACTCCCTTTGTCCCCTATCATTGTCCCACATCACGGTGTCATCATCCCAAGTCATTGTCCCCTATCATCAATGCCGATCACAGTACAACTATTGTCCTCATTATGATCTCCTGTCACTATCCCACACGGTCATCATCCCCCATCACTATATCCCCATTGTAGCCCACCATCATTCCCTGTTTGTCACCCCTGCACACACCTTGCAGACACGGGCCACCCGTGGCACCAGGAGCCGCTCAAAGAAGTCAAATTCATCTGCTGTCTCCTCGAAGAAGAAGTAGACCTTGTTGTCCCCAGGTATGCTGAAGGAGGCCACAAAGGCAGCATCGGCTACAGACACAGCCAGGGCAGGTGGGTAAGGAGCTGGAGCCGGAACAGGCTGCAGGCATCTCCCCAGGAATCCTCCCCATGATCTTGCCTCTGCACACCTGAGAGCCAGCGGAGGAAGGCATCTGTCTTGAGCAGGGTGCGGGTGCCCAGTGAGCGGGAGATGATGGGCTCGTTGCCCTGGAAGTTGTTCATGGTACCAGCATAGAGCTCTCCATCTGCTCAGGGATAGAGTGGGGGGTGAGCCGCAGTGAGACCCCCCACCCTCACCCTCCACTCCATCTCAGGGAAGGGTGCCTATGAGGCTTCTGGCCCCATACTCACCCACCAGCAGGGCCGTGTGGGTGTGCTGGGGATCGAAGGGGCACTGGCCCTTCCCATCCAGGAAGTATTGTCCTCTGCCACTAGACACCAGTGTGAAGTTTTCCAGGTGCTGTGGAAAAGAGGAGAAAAATCAGCCAAAGCAGTGACAACAACCCCAAATCTGTAGGGAATGACTGTGGAATACCTTGCAGACATGGGGTGGCCTGGGTCTTCAAGGTGGGTGCAGGGATGATGACAGGGGGTGAGGACAGAGTGATGGGGACACCCAGAACTCCCATCCTGGGGACACCCCATGATGCAATTCACTTCTGGGACCATATTTTGTGGGTCCACACAGCAGCATTACAACCTGCCCAGGGACCTGCTGCACCCTATCCTGAGGAGGACACTCACAATGTAGGTGCACGCAGGGCTGAAGGCGTAGGTCCCACAGACGTAGAGGTGGGTCTGGTTCAGGGCCACCAGGACTCGGATGAAGTTGAAGCACTCGGTCTAAGGGGAAAAGAGCAGAGTTGGATGCTGAGCACTGCAGTGGCTTTGTGGGAGCCCTGAGCCCCCACAGGGCCACCTCACCTCTTGGCTCTTCTTCTTAAAAGCACATTCGGAGGTTTTCTCAGCGGTGGGTCCCCACATTAACTGCAAAGGGAATGAGGATGTTCCTGGGCTGTTGAGCCTGGCTCCATAGGGAAACTGAAACACAGTAGAGGCGCACCCCCCCAACTCCCCAAAAGTGGTGGCTGCTCACCGAGGCTTTGGCACGGATGCTGCCAGGGGTACTAAGAGTGAGGGCCAGTACCCAGTTGCGTGCCCCCACATACAGCTCCTCCTTGCTCTCATCCAGGAGGAAGATGTCATAATGGGAGACGTTATCCTGGCTGAAGTGCGTGAGGGTCCGCCGGGGGTCCCCTGGCAGGAACAAAGGGGGTGACGGGGGCCAAGGAGTCACACACACACACCACCACCGTCATTCGTCATTCGCTGCGGATGTGGCAGCAGTTGCTATTGCGGCTCATGTTACATCTCACATAGGGTGCAGTTCTTCCCCTTCAGTTCCCACATCACCATCACCCCTTCACCCTGTAGGTCCCCACCTTCCCCTGTCCCCACCAGGTCCTACTGCAAAAGCTGAACATCCCCAAGGTGCAGACCCCCAGAAATGGGGTGCATTTTCCCCCAGGCTGGGCCTGTGATGCTTTGGGGGATGCACTGCCCCAGGGCACCACCCTGGAGAGATTACAAGCCCCTGAGGTGCCAGACTGGGGGGAGTCACCAGCCCCCAGGGTGCCCTTGGGCATAGCCAGGGACTGCAGATTCTTTTTCATCCCCACCAGGCTGGGGGACTTTTGCTATTCTGGACATGGCTGCCTGGGGAAACGGAAGTGACTGTGCAGTCAGGGCTGGAATGGCACAACCCTGCCATGGGGCACAGACCCTCATGCAGCCCGATTGCCACATCACAGCCCCCCAAGCTCCTGCTTTGCCACCTGCCTTTCAGCTGGACATGCCGTGCCCTGTCCCTTCCAGAGGCAGCTTTTCCTCCCCTCAGGGTGACCCTGAGCAGACCCTGGGTGCCAGGTGGGTGACAAAATTGCTGTTCGATCTGGCCCATTGGGTGTTGGGGTGCCAAGCAGCCTCATCTGCTCTCATCCCCCACCTCATCACCTGCGGCCACGGGCACTGTCTCCAGCCTCACGTGAGGGTCAGTGATGGGGCAGGGGGGTATGATGGGGGGTAACCCAAGGTTTCTGATGCTGGATGCTCAGCCCTGGGGTGGACAATCTCCCACGCAGAGGTAGTGTGTCCCCCTCCCTGTTGTCCCAGCTCTTCCCAATGCCATACTCACCGCTGGGGAAGGTGATGCGGGGCAGGGACTCTGCGCAGAGCATGGCAGCTGGCACCACCACCCCACAGAGCAGGCGAAGGGCAGTGGGCATGGTGGGGGGCAGCAAGGATGTGCCCCAGGAGGGTCCCACCACCATCCCTGCGGGGAGGGCAAGGGTGAGGGCACACGCTGCTGGGCTGCGTGTCACTTCACCCGGCGGAAATAAGACAGGGGAAGCAGCACCCAGCAGAGAGGTGGGGGATGGGGGGGCCCTCAGCACCTCGAGCCACATGTGATCCCCCTGCATGGGCATGAACTTCCTACTGGTACACCGGCAGTCACAGATGTCCCCTCGCCCTGTGGAGCTCCAGCACCAAAATCTCCGGCACAGTTAGAGACCTCCCCTCATCCTCTGGAGCTCCTGCACCGGGGACCCTGGCACAGATATGCTCCTGCCTTTGCCCCCAGCTCCTCAGAGCCCATCCCCATCAGGGATTCCTCTGAGTGGTTCCATCAGTTATCAGAGCATCCACAAAATGGGGGAAAACATACATAGGAACCCCCTTCTTCCAGCTCTTTCTGCAGCTCATACCAGATGCATTGGAGAAAAAGCCATGTCTCAAGAACCTCACAGTTCCCAGGACCCCTTTGCTGATGGCCACCGTGTCCCCAGCGAGCGGCATTACCTCTCTGGCGGGTGAGGACAGAGCCGCTCACCTCCACCCCTGGAGCATGGGCACCAGGCAGGCGCGTGAGCCCTGAGGGCTGTGGCCACGAGACTCCCGTGGGCCCATGCCCTGGATCCAGCTGAAGGGTAGCCCTGCTGTCAAGCTCCCAGCCCGGCTCGTGCTGGGCTCGCTGCAGCCCGGCCCAGCCCAACCCAACCCTGCGTGGCTCCACTGGGACTGCGGGAACCTGAAAGTCCTGCTGGAAGAGGACGAGCCTTGGCAAGTTGGGGCAGTGGGCGCCTGTGCCCGCCTTCTCTGCCTCACACCCTGGCAGGGACAGCAGCGAAGCCTGGTGGAGGCAGCTGGGATGGGAACCACGGAGCTCTGGTCCTCCAACTGGTTGCCCAGGGGGTGACATGGGGGCAAGAGATGTGCTCAGATGCCTGGGTTTGCTTGCTGGGGAAATCTTTGGGGTGAGGAAAATAATGGCATTTTTTTCCTGTGGATTGCGCAGAAAAACAGCGGACCTGAGCATCACCCCCAAAAACAGCCCCACGGGGATAAGCATCATCCAGAAAAACAGCCCCCCAGGGCTGAGCATTGCCACCAACAAACTGCCCCATCAGGCTGAGAATCGCCCCCACAAAGCTCCTGCAGCTGTTCCAGGAACCTGCCTCCCTGGAGATTCTATCCTTAACCCCAGGCTGCTCTGGGATGGCTGTAGGCAAGAAACCCCCCAGAGTCAAAGCCCTGGAGTTCCTCTACATCACAGCCATACCTGAGGTACCCCAATATCCCTCTGGACAGGGCTGAGGAGCATCCCACCCTGTTGGGGCCTCCTTACCTGCCTCTCCCGTCCCCACAACAGCCCACTGGGATATGAAGCCCTGGGAGGGCAGCGCTGTCCTCACCACCTTGCTTGGCTTGGACAGAAGCTCCTTGTGAGCACAGAAAGTAGGTTACTCTGCCCCGGATTTCCCACTTGGCGAAGGGCTGGCTGAGGGACAGGGCCGCACGGATCCTTGGACCGGCTGCATTGTTCTACCCTGGGCCTGAGCCACCAAGGCCGCAGAGGGGGAGGAGGGATGGGAAAGGGAGCAGAGGCTCCTTGGTGTGGCTGAAAGCTTGATTGGGGCTGTGGTGGGGCTGAGGAAAACTGCCAGTGTTCCCCAGCATGAGCTAGGGTTGACACAGGATATGAGGCGACAACAGCCTTGAGGCTGCTCCAGCAGCGTGGGAAGTTTGAATCCCTTCTCAGCCCTGTCTCTCCTCTTTTTTGGGTCCCCTGGTCACAGTGGTCTGGGGACATGCTAGGGGGATGTAGTTTACAGTCTCCTTGTACAGGACTTGGCATGTGGGAGTGAGTGTCACCAAGGGTCTCTCAACACTGGGGTGGTTTCGTTTCCCTGGCGCTTTCAGGTTGACCACAGCTGTGGCTTCATGAGTCTTGCTTCTGCTTGGATCTCCTCCTCCTGGAGGATTCCCTCTAAGCCAGGGAATATTGTGATGTCAATGAACATGCACACTCCCTGCAAAGAGCACGTCACCTGCCATGGGATGGAGGATGGTGCAGCCCTTACGCTCAGCAAGGTGAACTATGATGGATGCAGGGCAGGTGTGAAGCTGGTGGCACTGATCTCTCAGCTGCTCAGACGTTCCCTGTGCCTCAATTTCCCACAGCAGAGAAGAGTTTGGTCCTTTTCTGCAGCTGGACTTCAAGCCCTTGCCCATGTCACATCCCAGGAGCATCCCTGTGGTGTGGGGGGATGCAGGAATGCTCCCAACACCCAAGAGGGGCTGGGGCAGCTCAGCCTGGGTAAGCTCTTTCAACCCCCCCAGATTCGGAGCAGGGTGTGTGTGGAGGGGGGGGGAGATGGCAGGCAAGGAAGGAGTGGGGGTGTGGGCTAAGAACGTGGGAGGATGAAAGGGAGGAATTTGGGGGGTGTATGCAAGAGGAAATGGGAGACGATTGTATCGATGGGGGTGTTCCATACAAAGGGTGGGGAGAGCTGGGGTGGTGCAGGTAAGAGAGAGGAGGATGCACAGGAGGGAGTTGCGGCGTGGAGGAGGTGTGGAGGGGTGCACAGGAGACAGGGGAAAGGAATGTGAAGGCAGGGAGTGTAGGGGGCTGCCCGGGGGCTGCCGAGGAGTCTGCTCAGGGCTTCTTTGTTGCTGGCTGGGAGCATAAGCGCTGGGGGTCCCCCAAGCCCAACCCCACTATGGCGACTTTCCTCTTCCCGCTCGACCTCCCGCCCAGCGGAGCCTCCCCAGATCCCCTCAGGCCCCCGGCCGCCCCCGGCCCCAGTCGCGGTGCGGCGGTACCAACCTGCGGCGGGCGGGCGGGAGCAGCATCCCCCGGCCCCGCATCCGGCTCACGTCGCCATGGCTACGGCTGTACCTCAGCCGTCCTCGACCCCCCCGCACCGACAGACCGCGACGGACGGACACGGGGCTGCGGACCCCGAGACCCTTCGCAGCGGGACACGGACATGGCCCCGCGTATGGAGGGCGGGCACTACCTCCCCCTACCCACACACACCACCGACCCCCCCCACCCCCGGGAGGTGCAAGGACACCCCTCTGCCCCCACACGTGTTACATCCAGTCCCTCTCCTGACAACTTCCTGTGCCCCTATAACTACATTGGAGCCTTTCACCCCAGTTTTGCTCTCAGGTTTTGGCAACAAGTCCCTGCACCCCCATCTCAATACCTCTAGATCAAGACCCTATCCCTGCAGCCCATCCCCACAGCCCATCCCTGCACTCCCATACTCCCACTCCATCTCTGCATGCCCATTCCTGTCTCAGCCTTTGCTCTTGACCCACCCCAGATAAGTGCTGCTGTCTCTGGCTTCCCATACTACATGGATTTGGGGCGTACCAGGAGGAGGCTTGGGGTGCAGCCATGGCACCATCCTGTATGTACCCCCCACCCAGCATCCACAAATTTTGGTTTATGGCATTTCCCCCCTTGGAATTTCCTTTGCCAGAAAGCCTGGCTTAGCTGGTGCTTGCAGACCTCACTTCTCCTGTGCAACTTTCCCCCTTCCCCTTCCCAATTGTGTGAGAGTGTGGTGTCATGAGCCTCAAAACAGGATCCCCACCCACCACTTCCTCCCCCGCTCTGCAACCACCTTCCCTGCACAACCTCAGTCTTCCACAACTGCAGCCTAGGCACTGGAGAGCTGCTAGCCTCTGCACCAGCTGGGGTGCAGTATCATCACCCCCAAAAGCTACATGCCTGCAGCAGGTCCATTGCCTGGGGCACTTGCTCTGCCAGGGCTGGAGAGCAGAGCCAAGTGTCCCTGCAGTTCCCACAGGGTTCAGGAGGTTGAAGCCTTTTGCAGGAATCTGTAAGGAGCTTGTGCCTAGTGCCCACCAGCACTGGAAGCTTAGCCGGAGCCTGCTGTGGAGACTCCTCCCACCCAAGGCTGTGCTGCAGCCTCTCAGCTCTGCCTGGACACCTCCAGTGTGCCCTGTGGGGGTCCTGCAGTTTGCAGCCCCTTAGGGTGCAGCTTCGGGGGACAGCAATGGGCACAAGCCCATATTTTAACACCCCCTTGGGATTAGTAGGGTGGCTTGACCTTAATCTCCCTGGGCATGCAGGGGCCTGGAGGAGCTGGTGTGGGGCGGGTGAGGCCCCCAGCACCCACTTGGCCATGCCCTGGCTGGAAAACCCTGGTGGCTTGCCAGACACTGGAGTCAGTTCCAGCTCTACCCCATCCCAGTGATTGCTTCAAGGCTTCCCATGCTAGACTTTCCCCCCAAAAAACTGGTGGTCCTCAATACCTGCCCAAACCCTCATGCTCCTGCCCACCCAGGGTGCCTCTGAAGAGACCTCAACATTAAGAGCACAAGTGAACAAGGCCAGGCCATGGCCCTTGCTCTGGGATCCCATCTCCCTCCTGCCAGGCTGTGGGGGACCTGAAGCAGGGCTCAAATCTGTGGGACAACAGGAGGAGTGGGAGAAAGCTGACCTTGAGTCAGTGCTTTGGCTTGACTGGGGGCTGGAGCTCTTTCACAGGCTCTTTTGCAAAGTCCCCATAGGGGTGTTTGAGGTGCCTGTGGGCAGTAGCTCCCCGTGGGCTGTGCCAGGTCCCCATGGGCTGCACATGGCTCCATAGGGATGTGAAAGGCCCCAACAGGGTTATGCAAGGTCCACCTGGGGTGTGCAGAGTCTCTGTGGGGGAGTGCATGGGCCCCATGTGGCTCTGTAAGGAACCCACAATGTCGGTATTGTCCTTACAAGGCTCTGCAATGTCCCTGGGGGCTGTGCAGAGACCCCATGGGTCTCCAGCTCAACCCTTCCCCAATGTGACCCAGCCCAGGAGTGCCAGGACACTGGGGCCCTGTGGGGAACATGGGGAGGATCCAGAGCATTATTTCCCTGTTGCATTTCCCCATGGCAGTTCATGTGTCTCCTGACATGTCTCCTCCCAAGAACATGTCCAGGCAACACCACGAGGTGCCAGCAGCATGGATGGTTTCCCCTCATCCTTCCAGAACCTGCTATTTTGGGCAGAACCTCATGACTTTTGGGGGCTGGCAGTGCCAGGCCTGGTGTAGGGTTGAATCCCCATGAAAGGGCTGCGGCTTTTTTGTGGCATGGGTATCCCTGAGCTGGCGTAAGTGGGAGGCAAACAGGGCGCAGAGAGGGGGCCAGTGTGTCCCCTCTCATGCTGTGAGCACCTCCCTGTACCCCTCTCCTGGGAGGGGAGATGGCACCTTGCTGGGCCTCCACAGGCTTACTTGAAGCTGGGAGGTGGCAACAATGCACTAGATCCCCTGGCACCCCCTGCCCTCCTGAACCTCAGTCCTGCTGCACCCAAACCTGGGCGATGGGCCGCACACAGCATGGGGGGACCCAGACATCCAAGCACTGGGGCAGGGGGTACCCCCAGACCTACCTGGCTGTGCCTGTGCCCCGGGTGCCCGCCTGCGTCCCCTCACATCGTAGTTCTGCAGCACTGTGCCTGGTAAAGCCGATTATGCATCGGCTTTACAGCTCTCCTTCTCCCCAGCATCCCCTCCGGCCTTGCTTCAGTGCCTGGCACAGCCCGGGGCCACAGGGGGTCTACTTGGCAGAGTGTGTGGATCATCCCTATGGTAGGAGCAAACCTTCACTCAGGGACTCATTCACGTTCTGCACCCTCCCCCAGTCCATCCCACCTTGGGGAATGTCTGGTCCCCAAAACCCCAAGAGGAATCTTTGAGTCTCTCTTACCTCAAATTCCATCCCCTGTCCAGTCCCTCTCTGGGGGGCTTCTTGCCCAGCTGGCCCAGCTCTTAGCAACCCCACCCTCGGGGTGGTGTAAGGGGTCACCCCACTTCCCCCCATCCATGGTGGGTGCTGAGTCCCAGCCCTGGCTGTGGGGTGGAAAGAGATCCCTGGTGGGGTCCCTTTGCTGCTGGGGTGCAGCACAGCATCCCCAAATCCCCCTGGACAGCAATGATGACAGCACACAGCATGGGAAGGGTTCAGCTGTATTTTGACTCTGGAAGAAAATATAGGCAGTAATACAGAAGCTTTGCAAGCATGGATACATACGTGACCTCCCCAAAACCCACTGGAGTGAGGGGCTTGTCCTGGCACCTTCTCCAGCTCCATCCCTCTGCTGCACTTGAGGTCAGGGGGGCTGTGGGCATTTCCCAATCAAGGCAAAAAGCCAAGACATCTGTCAATGCCTGAATGGACTCTTGCTAAGGGGGAAACTGCACCTACCAGATCCCCAAATCCATCTCACTAGAACAAAAAGCCTTCCTAGGTGCTTTCATGGAAAACCAGCTCTGACCTGGACTGAGCATCTTTTGCTTAATCCCTGAAACAGCTCCTGAGCTCCAGCCACCAGAGACGAGCCTGAATAGCTGCAGCCGAGAAAAGCTGGGGTGAACCCCACTGGATGCATTGCAGAGGCCCACTGGGGCTGAGCTTGCAGGACTGAGGTCCATCACCCCAGCTGTCAAATCCATCTGGTCCCAGAATGCAGCTCCAGTGTGTTTTCACTTCTACTCCATCTCCACTCAATGCCAATGGGGTTCCCATCCTGGCCCCCGCCTCAGCTAAGGCACAACTTGGCTAATTAAGAAAAAGGGAACCCAAAGGGCAACAGGTGACTGGGATGGGGAATATGGGGAATACAGTACATAGTGTGCTGGGAGTGCAGGCAGGCAGGAGGCTGGGGAGGGAGCAATGGCCACAGAGAGACATGGGCATTGCCCGTGAGCTGCCAGGAGCCCCTGCACCAGCACCACCAGGAATCACAATTCAAAGAAAGAGAAAAAAAGGGAATTTTGGCTTCAGATCCCAAGAAAAAGGGTTGTAAAGGCACTGTGTTCCACTTGAGACAGGACAGCAGCCCCTGTGGCATGCAGCTCCAGTGGGTATGGCTGCGCTTCTCCCTGTCCTATGTAAAAAGCTTTGGCAAAAAAGGTACAATCTAAGGAGCATTTCAGCTACAAACTCCTCCTGCATGGCTGCTCTGTAAACACAGTTCTTTGCTGTCTTTGGCTGAAGTTCTAAAAAATATTTGAAGCTGAAAAGCTATTTTTTGGTTTGGTTTTTTTTATATAGAAATAGATTTTTTTTCTTTACAAAAAAAAAAAATCAAAGCATCTTTTAGCACTTTTTATATATATATATAAAATTCCTGCTATGGAAAACAAAAAAAAAAACCAAAACACAAACCCTTGGTTTTTGATATCTTGTTTGTTTTAAGGGAAAAAAATTCTGTTGCTTTGGGTAAAAAAAACCTAGCTGGAGATGGGCAGGAACCGCAGGAATCCGCCATGGAATTACATGATGCTGCAGCTCTGCACAGCCTGAGCCTGGGAGGGAGAAAGAAAAAGAAGAGAGTTGAGAAGACCTCAGTGTCACCATCCATTTGCTCTGACTGCAAAGCGTCCAGTGGGATCCTTTGGATACCCACAGTATCCCCAGCATTTCCTCCATCCTGGCCCTTGTAGTGTGATAGATAAGTCCTCCCAAGCTGGGATGTTGATACCTCCAAAATTTGAGAATTAGTGGTAGGCGATACATAATATGATAATGATAAAATTAATATATAATAATTATTAATAACATATAAAAATAAACAAAATATTATTAATATATAACATTATAATATTGACTGAGAGTATTAATATAGAATATATTATACATTAATATAATATATAGATATAAAACATATATTAAAGTGCTGAAATATTCACAATTATCGGCCTGAACACTTATCAGCAGTGGAATGAGTGATGTGGAGGATGGGAAATGCTCTGGGGTGCCAAGGGGACCAAGTAAAAATGGAATGTGGTGGGAAGCTGCTATGGCCACATCCCTTTCCAATCCCTCTCAGAATCTCCCATCCCTTATAAAAAGGCTTATGTGAGCCCAAGGAGGAAGAGGAAGAGCAGGGAGAAGAAGAGGTGGGAGGGGGTAGGACCCCCACAGCATTGCCCTGTTGGGAAAGGACAATGCCAGGATAGGGTAGAGACCCAGCAGCACCAGGACAGCCGATGATCCAGTGCCAGGGACTTGACCCAGGGTCTGGGAATGGCACTGACCTGCCTGCGGGGGCTGGAGTTCCCCAGGAGGTAGTTCCTGGACACCAGGCTGTCCCCGAGGCCGATGCCAGAGTCGCCCATGCTGCGGTAGCTGCGGGTGACGGTCACGCTGGAGGTGGACGAGCCTGAGGACATGGTGTTGATGCCGGTATTCTGGGTGCTCGATTTGTCAGCCGGCTGACCACATGTGCCACAGACGACAGTGCGAGAGCGCAGGTTGTATTCACCAGGGTCCCCAGAGCTGCTGCAGCCCTAGACATTGGAGGGGACAGACAAAATGACCTCAAGTCCCTGCCAGAGCATCCTCTGCCCTGAGGATGGTGGCAGCACTGGTGTGACCCAGGAGAGTTCTTCACATTAGGCCTTAAAGAGAGCCTGACTCACCTGTCCTCTCCATCATGTGGTTTAAAAATAGTAAAATAGAATCATTATTATAGTGTTTCTAATCCCAAGTGACTGGGGCCAGCACACTGCCAATGGATGACCTGCTCTGCTGCCCTGACCTTGCTCCCCAAGCTCTTGACATGTGGGAGACACCTGAACTGTGCTCCTGAAAACATCCTCTTCCTCACTGCTTCATGAACTGGCAGATTTACAATGGGAAATTTGCTCTTGGAAAGGATTCAGCCTTCAGATGACGGGGCAGCACTGGCTGCAGAAGCTTGGCTCCTCTGTTCAGGGATAGTCAATATAGAAAAGCATCACAGAATCATGAAATTGTTTGGGTTGGAATGGACTTGAAAGCTCATCTCACTCCAGCTTCCTGCCATGGACAGGATATCTTCCACTAGACCAGGTTGCTCTAAGCCCCGTCCAACCTGGCCTTGAAAACTTCCAGGGATCCAGGGGCAGCCACAGCTTCTCTGGGTAACCTGTGTCAGTGACTCACCTCCCTCACAGGGAACAATTTCCTTCCAGTATCCCATCTAACTCTGCTCTCTAACTGTCAGTGGGACGCCATTCTCCCTTGTCCTGTCGCTCCAGGCCCTTGTCCAAAGTCCCTCTCCAGCTGTCTTGGAGCCCCTTTAGGCCCTGGAAGGAGTTCTAAGGTCTCCCTGAAGTCTTCTTTTCTCCAGGCTGCTTCCAACTCATCCAGCCTGCCTCCAGAGCAGAGAGACTCCAGTCCTCAGAGCATCTTCATGGCTACTTCTGGACTTGCTCCAGCATTTCCAAGTCCTTCTTGTGCTGGGGGCCCAAGAACTGGACCCTGCACTGCAGGTGAGACTCATAAGGGCAGAGGACAATCCACTAGCTCAGCGTACTGATAGCAGTCTCAGCACAGCTCTTCAGATCCAGAGAACTCAAAGGGAAGTGGACAATGGATGCCCCATTTTGCTCCTGCAGAGCTCTGGAAATGGTATCCAGAAGATCTTTCACCATCGTTGAGGCATGGCTTCGCCACAATGGCACCTCTCCGCATGTGATTCCTGAGGGCCTCTCGTGTGCAGGACACACAGACCCTGCAGGATGGGCTGGTGTGGGATGCTGGGCTGCAGCCAGGGATGTTTCTTTGGGAGAAGCGGCTTCAGCTCTGCTCTTGGCATGTTGCCTGCTCTCTGCTCACTGCGGGCTCTCTGCCTGCGGCTCCTAGTGCATATTTCAGCTCGATATGGGGAAAATGGGCTGAGAGGAAGGACAAAGCCACCTTTGGATTTGTTCCAGCACCCTCATGAAGCAGAGAGGACAGAACAGCTGCTGACAAGAAGTGTTGCCCATCAACTTCCCATCATCCTATCCTCCAAGCCATACTGGCTACCAGCTCAGCCTCCCTCTGACTCTTCTGGCTCTTTTCATGGCATGTCCAGGTTCCTAAGGGTTGGAGACGACTTCCAGCAAGCTCTTCAGAGCTTTTATAGTGAGCAGCAATCTCCTCCAGATGCCAGAGGTCTGTTGGCTTCTCTCATGCAGGTGTTTCCACAGCAGCTTCCCCACTGCCTTCTCCTACATGCCTGATCCTGTGTGACCTTGAGCTCCCTCCCACCCTGACTGAAGCTGCACACCCTCAGACCCCTTGCAACCAGTGCCCTACTCACATGGTGATGGCGGTGGTGGATGCTCATTTCATCCTCGTCCTCATCCTCATCATCATTGATGATCACAGTGCGGACCAGTTTCCGCATGGCCACCTCCTGTGGGGAACAGGAGATGAGTTGGGAGGTTCAGTGCCTGCCACCCTCTGTGTCCCGTGCTGGAGCTGCCATCGGCTCTCACCTCCCCATTGGAGTTGATGAGGGCAGTGCGCAGGCTGTCCCCGGAGCCCCAGCTGCTCTGGGCTTTCCACACCACATTACTGGGGGGGCTGTGGGTTGCTCCAGCTCCCGAGGCCCAGATCTAGGGAAAAAAGCAGGAGAAAAGTCACTTCTCAGGTCTGCAGACTCCACAGCCTGGGGATGGGGGTCTATGACCACAAAAAGTCACACACCAACAACTCCATCTAACCAGGGGCCTGGCAGGGTTTGGGATTTTGACTGGATCTTCCACCAGGCAGTGACTCACCGTGACCACCTGGCCAGCCTTCAGAGTGAACTTTGGAGGGAAACGATAGGTAATAGGGGGATCGTCTCCATTTTGCCGCTTGATCTGCCAGTTCCCCATTGCCTGATCCTGTGAGACAGAGTAAGGACCCTCAGAACCCTGGTTCCTCTCCAACTTGTCCCATTCACATCTTGCCCATAGGGTGAAGCAGGGCTGAACCTCACCCCAGAAACTCTACGGATCTTCCTGAAGGCAAACTCACCTCATTGGACTTGTTCCTGAGACGCACAAACTTGCCCTCCAAGTCCACCTCCTCCACACCAACACGGCCACTGGTCCGGGCATGGTGGGAGAAGCTGGTCCGGCTCTCACTGTCCTCCAGCTTCCGCTTCTTGGAGGAGCCTGGGGTGGACAGGTGGCTTCGGGATGCACCTTTGTGGGATGAAGGGCTGGGGGACAGCCTCAGCCTGGCAGGGGGAGAAGAGAAGATGAAGCCAGTGAGGACACAAGGGCTGGGACCCATGTAGCCCAGAGCTGGGCACAGCATCCTGTGCTCACCGCTCCTCCTCGCCCTCCAGCAGCTTGCGGTAGGCGTTGATCTCCATATCCAGAGCCAGCTTGATGTCCAGCAGCTCCTGGTACTCATCCAGCTGCTGCTGCATGCGTGCCCGCATCTCAGCCATCTCCCGCTCCTTGTCAGAGAGCAGGCGCCGGTTGGTCTCGCGTTCCCTGGCCAGAATATCCTCCAAATCATGCAGCTTCGCTTCCTTGGCAGCCAACTGTAGGGAGGGAAGATGAGGGTGGGCCAGTCCACCCAGGACCATGTCCAGAAGGGGACCATCTCCAGGAGGGGACCATCCCCAGGGCAGACATCCCAAGGAACCCTTTGGTCTCAACTCACCTGCTTCTGCAGCTGGCTGACTTCTGAGGAGAGGTTGTCAATGCGGATACGGGTCTGCTGCAGCTCCTCATGGGCAGCACCCACCATGTTGCTGTTCCTCTCAGCTGACTGCTTGGCATTCTCCAGCTATGGGACAGGACAGGGGGATCAGCATCTCAGCACCCACAGCTCACCTATGCTCTGTGGGGCTGGAGGGAGAATGGTGTGGGGAGGCTGCTCACCTTCGCCCCGTAGGTTTTTTCCAGTTCCTCCTTGTAAAGCCTAATCTGGGCTTCATGCTGGCTCCGCAGCTCCTGCAGGGCCTCAGAGAGCTTGCTCTCAAACTCCCGCTGCCGCCCATTGTCAATCTCCACCAGCCGGGTTTCGTGGCGCCGCTTGGTCTCCCGCAGCTCCTGGGGACAGGTCAGGGGACACTGTGTCACCTCAGGGAGGGGACACAACACACGTAGTGGGGGTTATCCCAAGTGATCCCAGCCCATTGCAGCAGATCATGGCTCACCTCACTGTAAATGTTCTTCTGGAATTCAAGCTCTTCCTTCAGGGTCTGCAGCCGGTTCTCAGCATCCACGCGGCGCAGCATTTCATCCTGCAGCTGCTTCTTGGCTTCGCTCAAGGCGCTTTCCAGCTGGCAGGGAATTGAGAAGGACCATCACAGTGGGCTCTGGGCACTGCACCTGGCATGGCTGGGCACCCACAACCCAGCTGCATCTGCCCTAGAGCCCATGGCGTAGGGAGGACCTGGCAGCCCCCAGGCAGGGGGGTAAAAAGGAATTCCTGTGTCAGTTGGAGACAGAGCTGCCACTGCTCACCTTGGCCACCTGTCCCCTCAGGTCCCGCACTTCAGTTTCCAGATTCCTCTTCTCACCCAGGGCCGTGGAGAGCGCAGCTTCCTTGGAATTAAGCAAAGCTTCCACATCCTTAAGGCGTGCCTGGGCAGTCAGCAGGTCCCCTTCCTTCTTGGCATTCCTGCAGGGCAAAGGGTGGCACAACAAGAATAATCATAGTCATCAGGAAATGATGGAATTGTTTGGCTCAAAGTGACCTTAAAGCACATCTAGTTCCACCCCCAGCCATGGGACATCTTCCACTAGACCAGGTTGCTCCAAGCCTCGTCCAACCTGGCCTTGAACACTTCCAGGGATCCCACGGCAGCCACAGCTTCTCTGGGCAACCTGTGCCAGGGCCTCACCACCCTCAAAGGGAAGAATTTCTTCCCAATATCCCATCTAACTCTGCCCTCTGGCAGGGGGAAGACATTCCCCCTTGTCCTGTCACTCCAGACCCTTGTCCGAAGTCCGTACTGGAAGGGACTCTAAGGTCTTGTCAAGCTTCTCATCCACCAAAACCTCCAAGTTGTTCTCCTCAGGGCAGTTCTCAGAAAAGCCTGTGCACTGTACCCCAAGCACAAAGAGTGTCACACCTGCCCCTCTCTGATCACTCCCAGAAGGGCTGCACCACTGTCCCTAATAACCACCCACCAAGGGGACCAGCATGTCCCGGCCACCCAACACACCCAGCCCTAGTTTGGATACTGGAAGGCAGGAAGGGCTGGGAATGACTGGCAGAGCAGGAGGAGTCTCAGGATGCAGCATGCAATGTGCACACCCATGGCATGGCTGCATTGCAAGAGACCAGTGCTGACAAGTCTGGGGCTGTGTGGCATGGTGGGATGCAGGGCAGTACGGTGGGATACCTGGAGCAAGTTGTGGTGTGGCACAGTGTGGTACAGCAGGACATTGATCTGCACTATGAGGTGTGGCAAGAGCCCACCATGGCATGATACAGTTAGATGTGCTGTAGCGTGGCTCAGCACGGCATGGCATCGTGTGATATGAGGCTGGACAGTGCAGCAGCAGCTGGGGGAGGAGCTGAAACTGCCCCATAGCCAGTGTTGCCCACCTGAGGTGGCCAGGCAGAGGAGCCTGTGGCACCCTGCCAGTGCCAAGAGTTCGATGCCTCTCCTGGAGTGGAGAGGGAGCACCAGGCGATGAGTGGGGGTAGGGGCTGCCTGTGGCTGTGCCTCGCCATAAGCTCAGCTGTTTTTCAGTGGATGCAGAGCTGTGGTGCCTCAGCCCCCCAGTCCGACCTTTGGCATCACCATCCACACTCCTGCAGAATCCTGACCCCCCCCACTGTTCCCCTCTCTTTTCCAGCCCTCTGACAGCAAGTCAAAGCCACTCCTTACAAACCCACCGTGTGACCAGGGAATCTGATCTGACTGCACCATCAAAACACAGCCTGGAGCTATTTTGGTAAGTCCTATAAAAAGAAAAGACCCAACGGCCCCCCAGCAGCCGCCAACCCCGGGGTGGGATTGTCACCCCACCTCCTCAAAATGGGGTGTTGGGACTGGCGGGGGTGGAACGTGCCCGAGGAGCGGCCGCAGAGCCTCTCGGCCGTGGGTGAGCAGCGGCTGCACGCCGGCAGCGCGGCGCATTCCTGGGCTAAGGAGGGCGCACCCACGCCGTGACATCGCGGGACACAGATACCAGGGAGCGGCTGCGGCACCGCGGGTACTCAGCCCGTCTCAGAGCAGGATCCAGACCACCAGGAATGGCACCCAGGACCAGCAGGGACGGCATTCCCAGACTCGCAGATGCGGGATGTTGGAAGCTCTTGGATTGGTCAGCAGCAAATTTTCCTGCATTTCTGTTTCCTGACCCTAGCCAGCATGGAGAAATTATTTTGTTATTTTGCAGACTAAAGCAAAGATTTCAAAATCTCATGCTACTGTTCTTAAGTTCAAATCTCACTTCAAATCCCAGGATATTCCATGTTAAAAGAGCAGGAATTCCACCTAAAGACAGTTTTTAAAAATAACCATTTCTACATGTGTAGTAACGAAATTCAGAATCACTTAAAGTGCTGCTGTCAGGAAAAGCAGAGCCCAAGCTCCTCTGGGAATCCAGGAGCAGCTTGCAGACTTTTTCTCAGAAGTGAGTGAAGATCTATCTTCTGCCTTTCTTTCAATTTCTGAAAGCTCGTTTCCCAGCCCAGAACACTCTATTGTGGTGTAAAGGGCTCAGTATAACATGTTGGATCTGAAATGAATTTTATAATGTTTCAGATTTTAATAATTTAATGTTTGGGGCTCTCAGGTAAGAGGGTCTCAATGATATGCATAGAGTATGATTTCATAGCCCATGAATTCCATAAAATGGCCTCTTTTATGTCTAAATAGTATTTAAGCAGTCTAGAGAATTTGGAATTTAGCCCACAGGGGAATAATTGACCAAGAAATGCTGCTGTCCCCCTTTTCCAGGGAACCACAGTCTCGCTTGCTGGAGCTGCTGCTGGAGCTCTGTGCTGGGTCCTTCCTGTTCAACCCACTCTTTTTGTGCCAGTGACTCATAGGACAAGAATGCCAATCCGAGGCTCCAGCGTTTGAGGCTGTTTTCCCATCTGGCCCTGGCTCTTCCCCGCAGCCAGCGTGGCCACCCTGCACCCCACACATGCCAGCAGGGTCCTGTCCTGTCATTCCTGATGAAATGAACTGCCATATGACTCCAGGAAGAGCTCTTCCCTGGTGTTTTGCTGCTGCTCTTTGCTTGCTGTGTTGGCTGTAGAGGTTTGGGTACAGCTGGAGGACACCCGCTCTTCAGGATGGGGTTCCAGCACAACCTGGATCCTACGACTCTTTCAAGGGACAGCAATTCCATTGATAAGTTACAAACCAGGGAAAACTGCTGATGGTTACACTTGTGTCTGCAACAAATTCACCCTCTCCAGGGACCAGAAGTATCCAGGGTTCTGGGCATCAATGCCTGGAAAGCCCCACAGTAAATCCCAGATAACTCAAGGTCAAATCCTTTTTCCTTAGAAGCCTCCTGTGCTAAACTATGGATTCCACTGTGAGGAGCAGAGCCAGAAGCTTGGAGCTTACCAGCCATGGGGCTGAGTTAGGAGTAGTTCTGCCAGATGGAGAGGGGTTGGGACAAATCCTCTCCTATCCTCTGCTCTGGGGGATCCAGTGGTCACCAGAATTTGGCTCCCTGGTAACTGAGCACCTCCCCCCATATTCCTTCCAAACACACCCTGACCCCAAATATGACAGCAGCCTCTGGATAAGGTATCAGCACACAGGTGAGTACTCTCTGGCTTTGAGGACCCTCAGCCCACCACTTCACGCCAGCCCTGTTGATCCTCGCTCCAGCCCAACCAAGGTTTGAGTTTTCCCTTCTCCTGCCCTCAGGCCCTGCTTTTATTCCCGGGAAGCCTCACAGGCTCCAGCTGGCGTTGGACTAAAAATAAAAACTTCCATGGCAGCTGTGTCACTCCCACTTCCCTGGAGAGGAGGACAGAGACAGACCTTCCTCCTCCTCCCCAGAGGGTTTCACTGGCCTCTCCATCCTGCCTGCTAGAGCCTCCAAGATTCCAAATTCTCCAGTGAAAAAGAAAGCAGAGACTCATTCTGGAGGTTTGGGCGTGTCCAAATCCCACAGGACTTGATCCCCTGTGCTGCGAGAACCATGGGTAAAAACAATCCAAGAGGAGAAAAAACAACAGAGGCATCAAATCCTCAAGAAACAAATGTCTCAAGAGAAAAGATGGAGGGAAAAGGGGCCTCAAGACATTTTATTTTTAGTTTTTAAAAGCAGGAAGAAGGAAAAAAAAAAGATTGAATATTGCAGCTGAGCTGCCAGAAAATCCAAATGTTAATGGAAAGTTGGATCTACTCTGGCTGTGCACAGCACAGACAGACACGAGGCTGTGAAGTCGACACAATGGATTCAGAGAGGGCTCAGGGACAGTCCTGCAGAGCAGCATCTGCTACTGCTCCCCCTATGCTACCCCAAAATCCCAGCCAGGAAACCTGGCAGGTCTGGGCTCTCCCTCTGGAAAAGTCAAGACAGGACAAAGTCATCAGAGCTTGTTGGAACAGCTCTAGGCATGAGCCCAGCAGGCTGCTGGAAAAATGCCAACCCTCTCTGAGACGCCAGAGCCCACTCAATGCATTTTCAGGAATACCCTTTGGTTTTCCTCTCCACTATTAATCCCCACAAGTGTCCCTGAAGCTTGGGTAGCACTGGGCTTCATAAACTGGAAGAGGACCAATGAGTGGGATGGAGCTTGTAGAGGCACAGGCGTTCCCCTCCTTCCCTGCCTCTAAATTGCAGTTGCCCCACCCTGGAAAAGGTGCCAACTCAGAGAACTTCTGGCTCCCGCCTCATCCATAAATCTTTATGGACATCTGTAAATCCCCCAAGACTGCAGGTCTCAGACCCACCTGGCTGCCAGGGGCCACAGCTGCCTGCTCCTGGCCATGCAGGCTGAGAATGCTATCCCAGAAAAGGTTTTGACATGTTTACAACTTGGGAACCCGAGGCAGGAGTGTCAGTGTGTGCCCATGGAAGTTTCTGATTGCTGGGAGGACCCAGGAAACCTGCTTTGCTCCACCTTGGGGAGGCTGCTCTCCATGACGCTTCCTCCAGTACCAGGGATCTGTCCCAGGATCACCATACATATCTCAGGGATCACTCCCCTGTGCCAGGGATCATCACTCCATTGCAGGGATTGTTCCCCAGTCCCAGGGGTTGTTTCTCCATCAAGAATTGTTCCTCCATCCCAGAGACCAGGGCCCCACAGGACAAGCAGCAGGGACAGCATGAGGAGAGGCAGACCTGGAAAACCTCTGCAGTGGGGTGATGGGAATGTGGCGATGCAGCTTCTCCCAGCTTCTGACTCATCTGTGCCACAGCACCTCTGCCAAATCACCAGGATAAACATGGGCTGGTCTCCTAGCAGGGGAGCTGGAAATAGCCAGCATGATGTATTGCGAGGACAACGTCTGCATGGAGCCAGCATCCTGTTGGGCACCAGACCCCTGCAAGAGGCAGCTGGGGATGCCAGCATCAGTTGTGTTCACACATGCATGAAAACAGCTTCCACCTCTGGCATCAGTGATGCCAAAGACCCTTCCTGATGCCAGGGTCAGTGCTGGCCCTGCCACATGCTCCTGATACACTCACAACATGCTCATCCATGGGGCTGAGTGGATGTGTCCAGCTCCACGTGGCCCCAGTGGAGCAAAAACAGCACACTGGCATCTCCCAAGAGCTGGGCTTCCCCTCCTGGAATTGGGATCTGGCCTTTCCTTGCACCCTTAAAATGAACCAAAACTGCTGCTTCATTGGGAACCAGGAAAAAGCCTTTCATGGGGAGGTAAATGGACCCCCCTGTCTAGGATTCCCCAAATCCAAGATGTTCCTATTCCTCCACAGCTCCCATCACCAGGAACACTGCTGGAAGCTGTGGGTCCACACAAACTCAAGTATGATGGAACCTGACCATACTGATACTGACACTGCCAGGAATCAGCCACACACATCCCCCTCTGAAGGTCTGAAAGAGCTTTTCTTCTCCTGGATGCACCAAAGCAAAGACCTGTCATCATTCAGTCTCCCCTCTCACCATGGGAGAAACAATTCAGCTTCAGCAGCATCACAACCAATAGCCACACTCTGCTTAAGAGCTCATTTAAAAAAGCACATTTCTGAGAATAGTTATTAATTGTTTAGAATTAACAATGTTGCAGCTCAAGGCTGGCTGGGGACCCCCAGTGTTGCTCACTCCCTGTCCTGGCTGTCATGCCAGCTGGTGACTCATCCCAGCCTCCATCAGCAGCTTGGAATGGAAATCCCAAGTCACTAAGCTGCTGTTTGGGCTGAGTCCCCCGTAGTAACAGGATAGTCTGTGGTTTTGGAGTGTGGATGGCATTACCAGAGGGGTTTCAGAGCTGGAAAAGGGGGGTTTGCCCTTTTGCCATGTGGCAGTCATCAGGGGAATGGGAAGGACTTGGTTTTTCACAGCCCATGTTGTGTTTTTGGGGGAGGTTTGTATCAGGCATAAATCTGTGTGGCTGTACAGATAAAGGGCATGACTTACCCTCCATGGACAAGTGTCCCAGCTTGGAGTATGCATCACAACACTCAAGCAGGTCTGCCAGTGCCTGGCTGCTTGGGAGACCCCCTGCCACCTGTGGGACCCCATTTGCTGCCTGTTACCCAGGGAATTCCTTCTCCCAGCTGCCTGGGAAAAGCTTTTCCAGAGTGCAGCAAGCCCCAGGTGCAGATGCAAAGAGGATGCAAAGTGCAAGGAGGATCAGCCACTGGAGCCCGCAATGCACAGCAAAATGAGGGCAGGATTTCCCTATGGGAAAAGTCTACCACCAAACCCTAGGTTACCTGGAACAAGCCTACAGGCTGGGGTGACATGCAAAGTGCTACCGTTGAAACTTGATTTAGCAAACCTGGCCCAGTCCCAGGTCTGTTACCAGAGCTGGTCCTGAAGAGCTTGGAAATTGTCTGCATGACACTGGGAAAAGCTGGCCAGTGTCTGCGCAGGTCCTGAGGGGATGGGCTGAACCCAGTGTTTACAGAGCGAGGCCAGTTTCCTAGCTTGAAAAAACTGCATTTTCCTTGAAAAAAAGTCACCAAACACCTGAACAGGCTGCCCAAGGCAGTGGTGGAGTTGCCCGCTTCCTGGAGAGATTTAACAGACCTGTAGATGTGGCATTTGGGGACACGGTTTAGTGGTGGCCTTGGCAAGGCTGGGGGAACTTGATCTTGGGGGCTTTTCCAACCTAAACTATTATGTGATTCTATCTCTTTATAAACCTGAACATCTCAACTGCTCAGAACACCACAATCAAACACTGGTCAACCCCACGCACAGTCTGGGCTCAGCACAACCCAAACCCATCCATGCCATTTTCCTAGTTTCCCATCAAATCATGAATTAGGTTATCTAGAAGACACTTGATGGCCTGGAACTGAACTATCCTAGGTATAGATTAAAGCAATAATACCCTTTATCAAGAAAAAGAAACTCGCTAAAAAAGCTTGGAATTGAGCTGGAAAGAGAATTTTTTTAGAAACGACTCAAATATGTCAATACACCACCTTTCACTCCACTCAATTCCATTGTCTGAGGGCAAGATTTCAGTAAGAGAGACACGACAAAAAAGCTTTGAGATCATGGAATATCCTGAGCTGGAAGGGACCCACAAGGATCATTGATTTCAACTCCTGCACAGGACAGCTCCAAAAATTCCACCATATGCTTGAGGGCATTGTCAACTTGTTTTCCCAATCCAGAATTTGCTAACAGTTTGCAGTGTTGTCCATTGCTGACTAAAGCCAAAGCCTTTGGGAAGAGGATGGAAGAAGGAAATTCCAAGTCTTCAGGCACTACTCTGAATGGTGAGACCATTCTAACAAGTCAGTTATGTATCATTAATATAGTTAAATTATATGTAAAGTAATGACAAATTAAAAATTAAGTTTTGGACTGGATGAAATTTAAGGAGTTTTGCCCGGCCCTGACTATCTTACTCTAACACAGCAAAACCCAGTTTTTGAATAATTTGGCTAAAACTTAATGGGAAATTTGTGGGTTTGGGTTTGGTTTTTTTTCCACCTAGAACAGCTCTGAGTGTTGCCACTCCATGGAAACCCCAGAACATTCCACTTCAATACATCCTCCTCTGGATGTGTGAGAAACGCTCATAAACCACCATCTCAAAGGATAAAGACAAAGCAGTGATTCCCGGTGTTTCCCTGGGAGATTGGGAATGGCAGGAGCCTTACAAAGGGAGTTAAAAACAGGGAGCTGAGTCACCTGTATTAGTCATGTCTTCAAGATCAGGAGCAGTGGGGGAAAGGCTGTAAGTTGTGTTTTGCTAGGAACTGGCGACACAGGCAGGATGTGGAGCAGGGAAACATACCAGCCCTAGGAGCAAGGAAACATACTGCCACTCTGCAGATATGGCTGTAACTCCCCCTTCCTCTGCTCACACGTGCAGTTCCTGAGCCCAAAGGGGTGATGCAAAGGGATGAGGAGGTCACTCTGTACCTGCTGCAGCCTGATCCATAATGGAAACCAGGTCCCTGTGCAAGGCAGAACAAGGCAGAAAGGAGCCAAAAGAGGCAGTGGACGAGTTCAAGGCCCCATTTTTCTCTTCAGAGGCAGCAGTAGCTCACCCCTTTTTTCATAAATTGGGTACACAAAGCTTCCGGCCAGCAACATTTGCTTAAGAAACAAAGAAGGGAACTGCTGGATCCAGATGCCACACATATTCCTGGAAACAAAAGGGTTTGCTATCCTGGCTCCAGCAGTGCAGATAAAGGCAGACAAGGTGTTTACATTGCCACAAGGTCTGTTTGCATGTGGCGGTGGCAGTGAGGCTGGTGCGGGCTGCGCTGGGGCCACTGATGTTGAGTCACTGCCAGCACCAGGAGCTCCAGCTGCTGTTGGGGTGGCTGTGGGAATGAGTATAGATAGAATGCCATTGGGAGAATGCAGCTCAGCACAGGGATGAGCAGCAACCAAGGTGAATACCTACATTTTTCTGTGCTGTGCCATGTGCAGAGCTGCCAACACACCTCTGTCCACTTTCCCTGCCAGCCTGCACTGTGCTGGGATGGAGCCCAGACCTGCTTGGCACATGGGCAGGAAAATAGCACTTCCCCAGAGCAAAGACTGCAGATGTGGCATCCCTAGAAAGCACAATTTAGCCCCAATTGCTGCTTGCACAGAACTGCCTGTGAACAGGACCACCATGAGATGCTCCAGCCTCCCCTCCACCTCCCTCCTGCTCAGCCTCACACACCCACAACACACTCCAGTGGCTTTTTGCACTGGAACTGGAGAGCTGAGGCTGGGTTGCACACAGCAGCATCTCTGCCCTGAAAGGGGAGCCTGGCAGCCACCCAAAGAGCAAAGCACAATGCCCAGGGGTGAGGCTGCTCTTCTCAGTAATCCCCTTCCCCACTAAAGCCCACAGCATGGAGGATCAACTTAGAAAATTCCCCTAGTTTCTCCCAGTGTAGCCTGGTGCCCTGCAGGGGAGCATCCTCACACCCCACAGATGCTGTCAGGGTTATCTGCCATCATGCCAGGAAGGAAGGGGCAGAGCGTGACTGCCGGACTGGCAGGGGCCCCCTGAAGCACGGCCCCGTGGTGCCACACCCTGCTCCAGCCGAGAGACACATGGCTGAAAATGACTCATCTCCCTGTTCTGCCAGAGCTGATCCAGAGCCCTTCCACAGCCGCAGTGAGCCCACCACACCGCAAGGAGAGGGGGACACATGGCTTTTCACAGTTGGGACTGGAAGCTGCAGTGGGGCAGCTGGCCACCCCTCAGTGCCAATGGGCACTGGGGCCGAGTTTCCTTTGGGCTACCACCCCTTTTGAAGACCACATTACACATCCACATCAAGAGCTTGAATGTTTCTTTGGGCTCATGTGACTCAGATGGGGTTTTAAGGAGAAACTGTGTCTTAAAGCTTTTAATAAATAAAACCCCAACAAACTGAAATTCTGAACTCCAGTTGAGCACTGCAGTGTGGAGATGCCAAGCTCTGCCTGACCAGAATGGTGGCACTGGACTGGATGGCAGGAGGATGTGTGTGTGGAAAGCAGTATCCAGAGCAAGCAGCTGTAGATGGCTTTTGTGAAAGAGGGAGGGAGAGATCTCTGCTATCAGAACCTTGCTCCAACAGAGGCGCTTCTGAGCCACTCACAGCACGGACACAAAAATTCAACAGCTTCAGGAGTGCCCTGGCTCCACCCTGTCTCTTCAGGGATATGGCGCCAATGTCTGCAATGGTGCAACCCCATAATTAAGGAAGGTACAATACAGGCAGGGCAGCATCCACCTTGCACCCTGTGTGCTGGGGAACTTTGTCCCTACTGCTGTTGCAATTCCTGGCTCTACTAACCATGGAAGGCAGAAATACAGCATTGGCTGCAGCTTGGAGGACACCCCAAGCCAAGGACACCTTCACCTTCACTGGGAAAAGGTAATTGGTTTATGACAGAGAATGTGAAATGTTGACTCAGCCTCACCAGGAACAGAGGTGTCCCAACCCCAGCTGGGTTTTGTGGTATTTCTGTGGGCTGAGTTCAATGCACTTCATTAACCAACTTCCACACCCCTTGGCTTTCCCCAACACCCACAGCCCTGGATCACACCGTGGTTCATCAACATGCTGTGCCATCCTGCATATACAGGAACAAGGAAAAATGTGTATATTTTATAATACTCTTATCAAGGACATGGAGTGACTGGGCAAAGTAGAGTAGCTTTAAAGTGAGAGGGCAATTTAGACGAGGTATTAGGAAGAAACCCTTCCCTGGAAGGATAGGGCTTCTCCTGGGTGGATGAGAGCCTGTCTGTCACACAGATGTTTCTGCAGTCAGGGCTGCAGCTGCCACTGCACCAGGTGGGACTGGGGGACTATGCCAGCCCCCACAGCTGTTCAGCTTCACACTGGGAATATTCAACCCTGGGCAGGGAGGGGAAGGGAGCAGAGCCAGGCGGGCACTCAGCCCTGACACCATGGTGTCTGATGGCAGCTGTTGACAGAGAAAGGTTTTACATGGCACTGGCCTCAGCTGTTTGGGAACATGCTAAGCTGGTCACAAAGGAACAGGCTCAGCAAACAACCTCATGAAGAGCAGGATGGCAAAACAGATAATGCAGCCGTGGGACATGGAAGGTGATTCCCAGCTCATTCTGAACCCACTGGGCTGACACTTTGTGGGGAATCCTCCATGACAGCCCTAATTTTGTCCAGGACCAGAGCAAGAACTCTGGTGACTTCCTCCTTTCCTGGTTATCAGCAGCACAAAAGGAAACTACACCTCCCAAAGGGCATGAATTCAGCAGAATATGGAGCTGGCAGACACCCCACATGTCCCACCCTGGATGTGCCACCCTCTCTGTCTGTATCCCTGAGCACCCCACAGGGACAACTCCATGTCCTCTGGGCTCCAGACTTTGAGTGTTGATGGGATTCAGACAAGTGAAGTGACACGTGCAAGGCTGAAAAACGCTTGTGGCAGCATGTGGGATCGGGGCAGGCTGGGATGGGCTGTCAGGGATGGATTCCCTCACACACCAAATGCAGCCCTGATTCTCTTTGCAATCGCTTCTCTTTAATCCCCAGCTCCAAGGATAAAGTCCTTGATTTACCAGAGGGGATCCTATCATCCTAAATATATATAAGGCAACAGGATTTCCTCTCACTCCCCTCATCCCTGGGAAAAGTGAGTGGATGAGCTGTGGCTGGAAGACACTGGCAAACACAGCAGTGGGAGCGAGGTCACAAACCAAAACTGCTGGAGTATGTTTCTCTGCCACAATTTTTCTTGGAAAAAGAGGGGCTGGATGTTTGCACAGGCAAGAATTCCTCTCCACTGGGAACAGCTAATGAAAACCTTCACCTCGAAGAAACATTTTGCCATGGAGCCCTCCAGCCCTGCAGCATGCCAGGAGGGCCGGCATGCCCAGCCGTCCCAAGCTGCTGGCTGCAGATGTCAAGGGACAACCAATGTGCCCATAGGGCTGGAGATTCAGGCTGGCGTGTTTAAGAGGGTCCCAGAGGGCCACGGAGGTCTGGATCAGCTCAGCTCTGTGTTCACGACTCCCCCAAAGTATCCCCAGCTGCACAAGCTGCTCTTTGTTTGCTCTGAAAGAGCAAAGCCTCCTCCCAGCCAAAGCATTCCCTCCCTGGCAGGGATTCCATGAGGCAGACGAGGGAGAAACCCAGGAGCCTGAGGTTTCACCCCACGCAAAATGTTCCAGCACAAGCTCATTGCTGCTGAAGGAAGTGTGTGTCCACCTCCCCCATCCGCCCACCCCCCAACCCCGGCAGCACTGAGCCCTAATTCTATATCCTCCCTGTTTTTCAACTAAACAGGCTTCGTTTACCTGCTCCTGCCTGGAGGGTCATCGCTGAACAAAGCATAAGGCAAAACCCCTTGGGCTAGGGAAGGCTTTGGAGTTCACCTCCTGGCACCCCACTGCTGCCTCCCTTGCTCTGCCCTTGGATGAGCTTCCTCCCTCCACAACAACATTTGGGAAGCAGAACATTTGTCCTCATTAGGACCAGGGATGAGATCTGGGCCCTGGGAGGAAGAGGCACTGCCAAGGCACTGGCTTAATCAGGTTAGGGGCTGCAATTCAGGAAGGCATTGCTTATCAGCCACGGTACTAACAAGGACTGGTTCCTGCCTTGGAGAAGGAAGCTGGTCACTGTATGGCCACCACATGGCGACTGCATGGCCACTCCTTGTCCATGAAGTGGACACTGAATTCCTCAGGGGGCCTTTCCTAGGACTGAAGGTGCTGTATTCTACACCCTTGCATCCTCAGACTGGGGCTTGCACGGACAAATGTCTCCCACTTGTGGGATGGGATGAACAGGGAGCAAAGCAAGGGCTGTGGCTCTGTTCACCCTGTGAGTCAGAAGCCAGCTTAAGGAGGAGGGACAACAGGCAGGACCAAGCACCTCTCCAACCTCTGGTGCCATGCTGGAATCCAGGTGTCCTCCAAGGAGGAAGACAGAAGCTTGAGAACAACAGAGACAGGGGTATTTCAGACTAGTCCTGTCTCTACCCATGGCCTGGGAGGGGATGATGCTGGTGTTGTCAGCACCTCTGAGTCACCAGCCACCCTCACTGCACCCTCTGCTTTGCCTGAAGAATGGCTATGGCATAGCCAGAGGCCATCCAGAGCTGGGGACATGTGGCACCAGGACTGGCAGGATTGCCCAGAGGGGTCCCTTGTCCTACGACACAACCAGAATCGGACTGCACAGGGTTGAGGGTCCCCGTGCACAGAGCCAGGTGGGAACTTCGGGAAACCCCTCCTGGATCACCACTGGAAACAACCAAACAGGCAGTGGGGAGATCCCCAAGAGAAGAGCAGTTGGTCAGGAACAGAGGGGTGGCAGAAGGCAGAGAGCCCAGCTCTTCTCAGATCCTCCTCCACCCATGCAGTTCTTGCACTCATGCACTGGTACTGGTTAGACTGGTCTCCTATTTGCACACCTTGTCCCCCTATAGTCAGCACCTCTTTCCCCACCCCAGAGAGAGCACCAAGCATCATTCCCCATCCAGACACATCATGCCCTGGCATCCCGGCCCCCCACCCTCCCTCTGTAGTGGTGAGACAACCCCTGCATCGGGCAGTGGTGATGCTGTGGGCGCTGATAAGGCAGCCCCGGGGTGCCTGCCCCACGGGAGATACCCGGCGCTTCCCTAGGGCTGACAGGCACAGCGAGGGGTGCAGAGGGCTGCCAGTTACTTAATTAGCCAAAGTCTCACTGTGTCAAGGACAAGGCCCCATACCAGGTGCTGACCCAAGGGCTCAGGCTGGGCAGGGAGAGCTAGCAGAGCAGGCACAGCCCTGCCCAACTGGATAGCAGGGAGCAGAACAGCGTCTGAACAGGGCCCTCCTAATCCCCTCAACAGTTCTGACCCCTCCGCAGGGTTGGGCCCGTGGCTGTCCCATTCCCTCATGCCCCAAAGATTCGGAAGACCTCAGTCAAACTGAGCCCAAGGAGCAAAATCGCAGCTCAGCAGCCAATTGTGCTGCTCTCTGAGCAGACCTGCCACATCGAGCAAGTCCCCAGGGAAACAAGATGAGTTACAGCCTCCTTGCAAGGGTTTTGGGGATTAGAGAGAAGCCTTCACACCGCGCCCTAGGAAGAGGGGACAAACCAGAGACAGGAATGAACAGTAACTTCCCCCGCATCTCCGCTCTTCCATCTCACCGACCGTGACTCAGAGATGACTCAACACGGAAACACCCCTGTTCCCCAGAGCGCCACGCACCAACTGCTATCCAAAATCCACCGAAACTCATCTCTCAAGCGCAAGCCGCTCTTTGGGAACCCCCGCGAGTCACAGCACCTTCTCAGGGGATTGTTAGCGCCCGGGAACAAGCACAGAAGCTCCCGGAGCACAGCCCACCGCAGGGAAAAATTCTACATCCGTTTTCCATGCGGCCGGCTTCACAGCGTTGCCAGCTCTCCTCCAGCCACTGCTGCGGGCCGGGCATTTTTTCCAGACCTCGAAAGATCGTGGCCAAGATAGTTCTGGGTTTGCATAAGGCAGAAAAAGCCTTTAGACAACTCAGCTCCTCCTCCCACCAGCATCCGGATCCTTGGGATCCGGGAGCAGGGATCTGGCGAGCAGCAAACTGTCTTATCCGAAGACGAAGCTGCAGCAGCGCTCGGGAAATACAAAGCTAAATATAACCCCACATAGCTTTCGGATATGACTGTAACAGGCAGCACAGTCCCTCCCTCCCTCCCAGGTAGAATACTTATGGCATCTACTAAGGAAGTTAATATAAGCCTGATTTGGTACAGGCTCAAAACAAGGCATCCAGAATAAGAGGCAAAAGATCAAATAGCGTAAGAGGGGGCTGTCCTGCCACTGCCCAGCCGGATCCGGCTGTGAGCCAAAGCTGATGACGGAAAGGGATCCACTGGCTTCTTCCGTGTAGCAGGATTCAGGGAACTGAGCGCTAACAGGGACATGTCCCGATGCTGCACGAGTTGGCAGAGCTCGGGGGAAGCCCAGTGCCAGCCCCTGCTTGGCCAGCAGTGACACTGGCCAGGGAGCCTCATGTCCTCAGGGGACCTGTGCTGGTAACCGGCGACAGCCCTGAAGAGGGCAGAGGTACCCAGTGGCAACAGGGAGGGGTCCATGAGGGGGCATTTCTGAAGGCAGGGACGGAAAGAAAAGGGAAACGACCGGAGGAATTCGTGCCTCAGTACGGACTGGGAGCACAGCACCCAGAGACAGCTGGTGGGAGGGGGACGAGTGCTGCCTGCACACTGCTTCCCCCAAAGCCAGGGACCTCACAGAGTGGGAGCAGCTTGGCACAGGGAGGGTTAAGGCACACAAAACCTGGAGCAGGTTCTTTAACCGGTGCCAAAGACAGCAAAGGAAAATAAGACGAGCAGGCGAAATCTGTAGGCAGGACAGAGCCAGCTGGCTGGCACCGCTTCCCGGGCTGTGCCAGAGCGTGTTTAGGAATAGCTCCAGCATGACGAAGGCAGAGGGGCCGCCAGCCCGGCGCTTGCGGCCCACACAGCACAGAGCCTGCCGGGGGCCCAGGGAATGTCAGCTCAGCCCCAGCCCCAAGCGTCCCGCTCTACTCCCAAATCCCTGTTCCAAGGGCATCCCGGCAAAAGATGGCGCTTGGAAGGAGAGTAGGAATGACGAGTGAGCTTCTCTCTTCTTTCGGTCCCTACCACAGACACTCCAGCCCCGGCCAGGCCACGGGTTTTTCCTCTCCCTCTCTGCCTCCTCCAGGTCGCTCCTTCCTCCCTCCCGGCTCCCTGCCAAGCATGACGACAGCACCTATCCCGCTGCAGTCCCTCCCATCCCGGTGAGGGCACTCACCGGGCTTTCAGCTCCTTGTGCTCCTCCCGGACTTTACTGAGCTCTAGCTGCAGCCGAGCTCTCTCCTTGGCTACCGAATCCAAGGTCTTGCGGGCATCCGCCAGCTCCGACTCGTAGGCAGCCTTGATGCCCGAGACCTCGCGGCTCACCACCTCCTCGGACTCCGTGATGCGGAGCCGCAGGCCGGCGTTCTCCAGCTCCAGCGAGCGCACCTTGTCGATGTAGACGGCCAAGCGGTCATTGAGCTCCTGCAGGTCCTCCTTCTCCTGCAGGCGGGTGATGCGTGTAGGTGACAAGGGGGTCCCCGAAGCCCCACTGCGGGTGCTCCTTTTCTGCGAAGGCGTCGCCATGGAGTCCGGCGTCGAGGCGAAGGGCACGGCTCAGGTCACGGCTCAGGTCACGGTGCAACGTCCCACGCCACCCACCCAGCTGTCGCGGCAGCTCCCGGTGCCTGAGTGACTTGCTTATATCCCAGCTGGGCTGCTCACTGGAAGGAGGAGCTGCGAGGCGGCGGCGGGTGGAGTTACCCAAAACCTGGGTGGAGACAGCTCGCATCAGTTCCAGCCCTTCCTTAGGAAAGGCTGGGAAAATAGCTCTGGCTAAAGGGGCTTTGGGAGGGCGTCTCTAAGAACGCAGTCCGGAGTAACCCCCTTCCACACCCTTTTCCAGGGCGATTCCCCGACAAAGGCTGGACTGCAGACTGGGGGGACTTGACCAGGGAAAAGGGCACCCTGAGAGGGACTGCAATGAAGGGGTGCAGCCAGGCACCCCCGGGCCCTTGGACTGAGCACTTCCAGGACATTGCTGTCCCACAGGACAGGGCAGGCAGCATCTCAGCAGCTGACACCCGGGTGTGGGGGGTCCTGGCACACCTGAACGCGGGAGCCAAAGGCTGCATAGGACCGTGGGGAAGCTGAAACTCTAGGGTCCAGGGACCCAAATACAGTCCCAGGTCACCCAAAACACCCTGGTCTGGGTTCCCCTGAATCCTGAGGCATCCCACATAAAGAGTTCTGGGGCACCAAAGAATGCCCCCACCCACCTACTCACTTCCCTGCACTGGTTTTGCCCAGTTCTCTCAGCATTGGTTGTCCCCTTTTCGCAGCTCTCCTCAGTGCCAGCTGTGCCAGTTTTTAACTCCCCAAATTCTGAGCACCAGTTGAGCCTTCATCCCAATTCTCTGCACTGTTGCCTGTTCTCCTGCCTCCCAGCCCTCTCCAGTCCCACTCAACCACTCTTCCAGTACCAACAGCTCCCAGCGGGGCTAATTCCCAGTCCTGCCAAGCAGGTGCGGGGGTGCCCTTTCTCCCTCGAAGTGCCGCCGAGACTCGGGCAGCTCATGATATCCAGATCTGCTAAACGCTTCCAGGCACTCCCTTTTACACCCTAGAAATGTGGGGTGGGCGGGGTCCAGCGTCCTCCAGCTTCCTCCTTGTGAGCTCCGGCTTGGAAGATTGGGTTCTGCGGCAAGGAAAGCTGGGAAAGCAGCAGCGCCTTGCAACTGGGGACACTGGCAAGAGCCGGAGTACCCTAAAGCACAACCTCCCCCAGCCATTCCCTGCGAACAGAGGGGTCCAAGGTCAAGTGCACAGCCAACCCGAGCCGCCTCCCGAGCCACGGCCGCCCGGCTCCCCCTGTCCGTGCTGCAATCCAAGCTCAATTTGCGTCTCAGCTCAGGGAGCTGAGCCCCAGGCAGGCGGAGAATGACTCACACAGCAACGGAGCAACACACGCAAACACAAAGAGCACACACAGGACACACGTGTGTGCGCCCTCTCCGTCAATAATTAACCCGCTGGCAGCTGCTCAGGCCCGGTTGCCGGTGCATGGTAGAGGGGTGGGGAAGGGACCCCGGCAACAATACAGAGTCGAACTTTCAAAAAGCAACAGTTCGATGTCGGGAATCTGCCCCAGCGCCCCGTCAAAGACGGGAGGGGAAAGGGGGGAGGGGGGGTGAGGAAGGTGTCAGCTGGGCCCAGCCCTCCTGGCACTGCCAGGCCGAGGGCTTGGGATTCCCCCTCCTTCCCCCCCAACCCCCCTGGCCTCGCTATACCCCCTTCCTCACCCCAGCTCGCAGGGTAACCCTCTCTGCATGGAGAAGCCCCCAGGAGTGCTGTAGGCAGGGGTTACTGTGCCACCACCCACCCAGCACTCATCTCCCTGCGTCTGCAGGGGTGTCTGCGCTCCTTCATCCCACTCCTTTGTTCAGTTCCACACAAATTCCTCCTTTCCTGCCTCCTTGCCTGTCCCGGGCTGTTTTTCCTTCCCCACACCTTTCCTTCCTCCTCCCATGCGCATAGCCCCTTCCCTAGCGGGGGACACCGCAGCCCTGGGAACCCGCGTACGTGTCACACACCAAGGCAGGCAGAGCAGGCAGGACCCTATGACCGGGCCATGAGGCAGGGAACAGTCAGGGATGGTGGCCACGGGCCCCCGAAGGCCGCCCGGCAGAGCGCGGCCGCAGTGGGAGGGTGCAGCGGCGCAGCTGGCTGCCAAGGCGCGCAGCACTGTGGGACGCGCGGATGCCCCAGCGCGCCTCTGCTTTGTTTTGTTTCAAACAGTAACCCCCGGGTGGGAGGGAAATCGAAAGGCCGTTTCGCCCGAGGGTGCTCTCTCAGCCTCAGCGGGAGGTGCCTGCCAGGGACCAGGGAATCCGTGGGGGCACAGACCAGAGCATTTCCAGGGTCACGAACGGCAGGGCTAAAGCTTCCTTGCCTTAATATGGGAAACGTCATTCAGGGTAAAGGCAGGGAGGGGCCAGCTTGGGCAACAGCTGGAAATCACAGCTAAGGGTCACTGGCACAGCCTGTCGCTGATCGGGCACTCCTGGCTCCTCATGCTCCCCGCAAAGCTCCTGCTGTGAACGGGACCCCGGCTCAGTATCCCACTCTTCACTGCCTGAGGGATCAAACCTGAGGGCTCCCTCGGGCTGGGCAAGCAGGACAAGATGGGGGCCTGGGGGAACCCTGCTTGTTCTGGAGCCTGCAGGAATTGTTGGCAGCCTGGAGTGAAAAGCCCTCAGGGAGGGTCAGACTTCAGTTCTTTTGCAGTAGTTGCTCCACGCACAGCTCCCCCAGAACGGGGTGGACAGTGCTGTTCCCCACACTGCTCCTCTGCAAACCCCCATCTCCTGGACAAGGACATCTCCAAGCTGCTCAGCTTCCCCAACAGCCCCCAGGGGCAGGAGCATCCCAACCCAAAATGGGGACTAGCACAGCCCTGAGCTGGTCACTTGGTCTGGCAAAGAGATGCTTGGCACTTGTGAAAGGAAGGACTTAAACCAGATAAGCCATGAAGACTGGCTGCGCTCAACAGCTCTGGCACAGAAACGGCACTATGCTTCAACCCACTAACATGGATTTCTCCAGGTTCTGTGGGAACCAACGGAATTTGAGGTGCAGAACGCTGCAGCAGAGTAATGGACAGATGAGGGACAAGGCACAGAACAGGAGTCTGGGTGTGAAGAGAGGGTCCCAGCAAAGGCTGTATCTTACTCGTGTGACTCAGAGGGCAGAAAGCAACCACATCCCTGGAATTTCAATGCACTTCCAGCTCTTTAGCCTCAAAAAAAAAAAAAAAAAAAGCGCCCAGTTTTGGGACCTGTAATTGATACAATTTCATGATACAAATGATGAGTGGGTAGTGATGAAGCTCGGTTTGGGAGCGACAAGAAGGACCCCCACTCCCTGGCTGCTTCACATGGAGGGGGTCAGGAAGGGGATAATGAGCCATGGGGTCAGGCAGTGTCCCTGGGGGGGACCCCTGTGGGCTGCTTTTCTGATGGCTTTTCAGGTCTTTTAGGCTCTTCACAAGGACCCTGAGGTTCATTTCCTAGACCACACAGCTTTTGACACCTGCTTTCACAGGTGCAGAACAACTCAGGGCTGAGCCACCCGTGTCTCTCAGACACCTTCTGTCTTGGTTTGAAAGACAGGTATCTGCTAAGGAGGGGCAGGACCTCCTTAGGAAATGTGGAATCCAAATCCCCTCCCTCCGAATTATTATAATTTAAGAAATTAAAGGGGCTTTCAGGCAGAGTTACGGGATAGGGATAACAGTTCTTTACTAGTATTTCTAACAATGCA